>CAUHTR010001431.1:0-79288 GCA_959609185.1 Schmidtea polychroa | reverse complement strand
AATATTACAACTTTTATACAACTATATATATGGAAGCTACTACAGCTTTTTTTTTACTGATAACATATTCAATTAGCTAAATTAACAAATTTCAAACATAATTTTACTGTAAATTTGTAAACATTCGGTGTTAGTAGCTTTCTTCAATTTATGGAATATAAATCTTTTAAATTAATTGTACATGGCATTTAGAAATTGGACAGGAATTGCCTGGGTTATCTTTTAAGTTACCGGCAAAATTGTCACAGACACACATGGAAACAAGACACCATAATGTGACTGGTGTGTTTAATTAGACAAATTTTACAGCCAATTGCAAGTGGAAGATATGTTTGCTTCTACCTGACTTGTACAATTCCTCTTGTTCAACCTCCAGTGCTTCAATTTCCTCTTAGGTGTTCATTACTAATTTATTAATTCTCAGAAATCTTTTGAATTAAATTTCTTTATGTCGATGACTTTTTTGCGATTCTTCTAGCAAGTCATCTTAGCATTTGTTGGATTTCGGTTATTTTTTAGGGTTTGCAGTCGGCTAATATTTCACCACCTATCGACTCTTTTTTTGACTTCCATATTCGACTATTCTGACTTTTACCATTATTCTATCATTAAATTTTAAATATATATATATTATGTAATGTTATTTTATTCTAATTTCGAATTTTCTATTGTACTCCATTTTAAATTTAAAATAATCCTAATATGTTGAAACTTTTGTTTTATTTTTTCTTCTTTTTCTGTTTTTGTTTTATTTTAATTTTTATATTTTTCAGCATCTTATTATTTATTTATTTAATTTTATTTTATTTATTGTCAATATTTCTATGATTAAATTTGTTTTTAAAATTAAAATAAGTAAAATTTAATTAATTCAATAATTTAGATCATAAATGAAATGTCACGAAAATATTCAATAAATTTAGGGATAACAAATAATGAAGAAATATTCTTAAAATCACTCAAGTTATAATTTACTCTTATTACTGAAATATTATTGATATCATTTTGCATATAAAAATAAGACAAATTAAATTAAACTTTATTTCTAAGGAAGTGGAAAATTCTGCTTTCATCACTTCTTTTTAACTAATTCTGTTAGCAATTTTCTAAAATAATTATTACTTAAATCGAAAATAAAATATTCACGTTTATTTATTTGTTATTTACACTTACTACAAGTATAAATCATTACAATAAAATTAATACAATATTTATTTAATTAATTCCTAACAATTATTAACCTTAAATATATTTCTACAAATTTATTTAAATTTGACTAAAAGTGCAGTTTGGGCACTCTAAAAAAATGCGAGGTAATTAATTATAAAAAACTGAAAACAAATCCCTCACTATTCTTTGGAAAAACAGAAAGAAATTTCGTTCGATTTTCAAATAAAATAAATGGATTAAATAAATTTTTCGTGAATTTTCAAACGTCAAATTTGAATAAATCAATCTCAAATAAAATTCCAAAAACGGAATAACATTGGGAAAACACGTGAAAATATAATTAAATTAGTAAATAGTTTTCAACGACAGAAATCTCAACTCGATTTAATCTAATATAATTAATTAATCAACACTGCAAAGAAAATTAATAATTTAAATAAATATAATCAATGAAATATTGACATGAAAATTAAAACAAATTCAAATTAATAAAATTAATAAAATGCGAACAAATATTAATTTATTGTAGATATTATAAACACAGAATATTAAGTAAAATTAGAATTTTAATTACAAATTTAATAACTTATTTTTATATTAGAAATTAAAATGTACAATTAAAATATACATCGAAATATTACAAATGTTTTTTGATAATTATTTAAAATTTACTGAAGTCTAATAAATATTTTTTAAATTAATAAATAATGATAATAAATAAATCAATTTTTATGGTGTCAAGGGCAAAACTAAAATTTTAAATATAAATAAACTTTGAAAATGCATATCATAAAACTTCGGAACGAAGATAATGCATACAAAGAAATTTTTATGTAATTAAAACAGATCAATAAAATTAATAGAATCATTTATTATAAGAACTTTTTTCAAATTTCACCACTGATTTCTTTTCGATTGACATTGTATTTATTAAAAAACTATGAATCAGTAAATATTATGTTGTCCCATAAGTTTCTTTCGTTTTCATACTAAGAAAAAAATAAACAATAATTTGTATTTCATAAAGATTTATTGAATAATATATGATCCATTCTGTTCTATTACCTTTCTCCATCTCTCCGGAAGCCTCATAATGCCTTCTTCCCAAAATTTCCAAGGTTTGTCGGCAAAATATTGATCAAGGTACATTTTTATATCATTTTTTGAATTAAAATTTTTACCACGTAAAGAATTTTTCAATGAAAGAAACAAATAATAATCTGAAGGAGCAATATCCGGAGAGTATGGAGGATGAGGTAAAACATCCCAGTCAAATGATAATAATTTATTTCTGACTAGTAAAGAAACATGAGGCCTGGCGTTATCGTGATGAAAAACAACACCTCGTCTATTCGCTAATTCTGGTCGTTTACTGGCAATTGAATCCTTTAGATTGTCTAGTTGGCAACAGTATTTCGTTGAATTGATTGTTTCACTTTGCTGAAGTAGCTCATAATAAACTACCCCCTTCCAATCCCACCCAATGCATAGCAAAACCTTTTTTGGATGTAGGCTAAGTTTAGCTACAGTTAAAGATTCTGTACTCTTGGTCCAAGACCATTTACGTTGGATATTCTCATAGAGTATCCAACTTTCATCCCCAGTGACAAGTCTCTTCAAAAAAGGTTGGCTATTATGTCGTTGGAGAAGAAGATCGCATGTTGAAATACGCTGAAGTTTATTTGAGTCAGTCAGTTCATGAGGAAGCCACACATCTGAACGATTGATGTAACCCAATTTTGTCAGATGATTATGGACGGATGTTCGTGGCATTTCTAACTTGTTAGCTATTTCGCGAACAGTAAATCGCGGATTTTCTTCAACCATGGCTATGATTAGATCCGTGTTCGTAGTGGATGGACGGCCGCAACGTTATTCGTCTTCCAGATTAAAATTACCGGCATCTGAACCTCCTAAACCAACTGCGAACTGTTTGAACACTTGTAAAGTCATTCCCATAAGCCATAAAAATCTCATTTACTGTATCACTAGCACTAAAACCTTTTTCAAAACAAAGCAGCATCACATGTCTTAAATGTTTTCTTTGATTTTCCACCGTTCAATAATAAAAAAGGGCTTTACTATTATTTATTTGATTTACACTATTTGATACCTAAAGGCTGACTGATTGCAATGATAATAACATTGAACTTAGAACATCACAGGTTCATACAGGTTCGTGCATGAAAATTTCTTCTTGCGCATTTACGGAAAGAGACTTATGGGACAACCTGATATATCGATGTTTTTCTGATATTCACAAATTTTCGGCTATGGCTTTTTCAAGTGACTTTATATCTTTAAATCATTTATACCTTTAACTTTGATCCAATGAGTGATTCATAGGGGCAATTGGGGAGATCACCTCATCCTTAACAATAGTTAGGAAGAACCTTCCTTACCTTTTTTGAATTTTGAAGTTTATTATTACTATATATAAGAAAGATGTAATTTCATAAAAAGTATTTAGCTTTTAATGTCATTAAATACATTTTGAAATTGAAACTTCAAATTATTGAAATATTAAAACAATAGATTAAAACAACATTACAAATTATTGAATAATGTTTTCATATTTTGATGAAATCATCATAATTTGGTCATTCATCACACATTACTATCATATATTGATAATTATAGATATACTAATTAAATATGTTTAATTATTAAATAAATATCTTAATATTCTTCTTATTATTTTTCTTATTATTATAACCTCTGCCAAATTTATTTTTTACTAGAAATTTAAAAAAGAAAACTAAAATATATATAAAATAACAACACTAAATAAAATCAAAAAATATTTATTCATAAAATATTTTATTCGCCAAATAGTTTATAATGTGGTTCCATTAATCTTTACATCTTGAATAAATATCTGAATTTTGTATTTTTTATCTTCTACAATGTTCAATTTACATTTTTTTACAAGTTGATAAATGTAAATTTTTCATTAATATATATATATATATATATGTTTACTGATCACACGAAGAATCTTTTCTGTCTTCATCTCCAATAATTCCAATCTGTATATTGTATTGATAAGATTTTTAATTGAACTATTCCTACAACAAATTCATTAATTAATTAAATAAAAAATCAACCATAAAAACATGGTTTTTGAAACTCTTTTTTTTCGCTCTCTTAATTTCAATATACTTTAGATATAATTATTTTATCTCTTTAATACTATATCATTATCAACATATAAATATTTTTAAAATTAACCCACCTTCCGTGATCGGATCGATCTGGAAATTTGATAGCATGCACTGTTCTCGACAACGAATCTACATGCCAAATTTCAGTTCAATCGGATCACGGAATTTGTGTGGCATATACAAACATAGATCTCTAAGTAATAATAAGCAACAGATTATTTTAAATAGTTCATACTATGTTGAAGGTAATGAAGGTAACATGATATCCCAATAACAGATGTACTGTTTTCTTCTAACAGAATCTTGTTTATTCTAAGATCTTCCGTTTTCGATTTTTAATTCAAAATTAAATTTTTATTTATAGTAATTAATCAATTTTGATTAGTTACATGCTTTTTTCTTCATATTTAATTTTTTAAATAAATTTTTTTATATAAAATATTTTAAATAAATGTATTTTATAAGTAACATTTACCATAAGTATTGTTCTTCAAAAGAACATAATAATAACTGTCATTCTGTAATGGAAGCTTATCACAGTAAAAAATACTATAATATTATTTACTATATGTACCCTTTATGCACAACTTCCCAAAACCTTTCACATTGCGATAGTTATAATGATCAAAAGGATCATTTGTGTCAATTTTTATTAAAGAAAGACGTATTATTTAAACGACCAGCTAAATTCCATTGGTCCAAAAAGAGCTCACTATAGTGTGAATTTGAAAAAATATAGTGTAGCAATCAAAAATATTTTCTAAGGGGGAATACCCGGATGGTCGTGCTACTGGGGGCTACTAACTACCTACTGTAAAGGGTTTATCAAATTCTGTTATTCTTTGACACTCATTCACAATATTATTAAATTATCAAGCAAAATAAATTTTTATATCCTAAGACAAATTTCGAAATCCTACAAAATAATTAATAAAAATAAGATTTTAATCAAATTATTTTAAAATAATCATAATTCCGCTGATAAATGAACAAGCATACTTTTTTCTTTCTATTTAAATAGAAAATTTGTAAATTTCTTGACATTATATTAATTTATTTATATGTGATTATGATTAATGTTTTAAACTTAAACACCTATATGATTTAAAACGAAAATAATTAAAGGAAAATATTAATTTCGAGAAGAAAATAGAATTTAAGATTATTATCCATTCTCAGTTTATTGACAAGTATTAGCGAGAAATCTCAGTTATAACCTATTGGGAACGAAAGCTAATTATACTTCAAAGAAAAGATGGAATTTGACTATTTCAATATCATATTGAATAGGAAAATTTTCCAAGTGCATTTTAATTAAATTCTCAATAATTGATTGCATTTGTTTTAATATGTGTTCGAAAATTTTTATAATTACTTTAAATATTATTGATGTTTATGATAATATTAATAATACTATAACTACTACTACTACTACTACTACAAAAAATAATAAAAATAAAATTAATAATAATAATAAGATATAGTCATGAAAAATAGACAATATATGCCAGAAAATTAAGATAACAAATCAAACATTTAAGTACACATTAATTATAAGGGTTGATATAATAATAATATTAAACAAAAAAATGATAATTTAAACCTTTTGATGCGAAGTATATATTTAATAAAATGAAAGAATTTTCAACTATAAAAAAAATCCTTTTCAATTTCAAATTTTTAGAATTTTTAATTTAAACTTTTTTGAAGAAATTGAAAAGGACTATTTTTATAGTTGCAAATTTTTTCATTTTATTAAATATATACTTCGTTACAAAAGGTTTAAATTATCAATTGTTAAACATTTGATTAATTCTGCTAACAATAAATCATCACTTTAATAATAATAATAATAATAGTAATAATAATAATTATAATTGTTTCCGCCGATTTGGCGTGGTTTTTGTATCGCGCCTGTGTGCGCGGTATGGTTACACCGATTCTTGTTAGTGTGCGCACACAGACGCGAGTAATAGGTAATTCATATTTTATTTTTTATGTGAATTAAAAAATTGATTTGGATTTAGAGATTGTGATTTTTAGAAAGAATTGTTTTGTTAAATCAATGGATTTTATTTTCTGGAAGTTATAAAGTGATGTTGTTTTAAAAAGGAGAATTTTTGGATGAATTTTTAAAATGAAGAATCTTAAAGAATCGTCGGAAATTTAGAAAAATCTAGAAAATTCTATTAGACCAAGTGTTGACAGAATAATTGCAGCAAAAGATAGTGCTATATATGCTGCTGGAACTCCGTTTAGAATTACAAGTCAAACCATAGAATTTTGGTCAAATGCCACTAATAGTTTTGTTCATCGTTTCATGTCAAAGAATAATAAAGCAGAATATGGAACTGCCGAAAAGAAAGAATATGATATTCTATTTAATCAAGCTCTTAAAGAAATAAACACAATTCAAATGTTTACTAGCAAAAGTGTTGAATAATTATCCAAAGTTTTGAATTCAATATACGATCAATCAGTGACAAAAAACAAAGAATGTTTTGAAACAATATTATGATGACTTCACAGATGAAATGAATACAGGTGTGGTAAATTTCCAAGTTATGGAATTACTCCATGTACTGTAAAAAATGATAAAACGAGATCGGACACATTCAACCGGAGTGACTAATAAAATTAATAAAAAAAATAAACATACAATGTATTTTAAGCTTTTTGCTGCAAATATAATAATAATGAATAATATTTAATAATAAATAATAACATTGTTAATATAATAATATAATAATAAATTAATATAATAATAATAATAATAATAATAATAATAATATATAATAATAATAATATATAATAATAATAATAATAATAATAATAATAATAATGATAATAATAATAATTGTAAAGGATACTTCCAAAATAAACGTTTGTGTAATTGCATAATATGGATATGAAAATATTTGCTTGTGTGAAGTATTGTCTGACTAAATGTATGATGTAACTGTTCCTTGTAACTGCTCAAGATATATAAATTACCATTTATTTTCGAAAAACTGGTATACAATTATTAACAATTTAATAAATATTTAAAAAAGCGACCAAATATGCACTCTATTTTCTTTCAAAATTAGAAAATAAGATTTCTCATTTATTTAAAGCCTGAAATTATTATATTTAATTCACTTTGGAGGAAGACATATATTCTCGTGTCTCTGGTGGAAAGAACTATTAAGGATTTTGCAATAGAAATATATAAAGCCAGTCAGATAAAGAATAAGACACTACCCTAATAGCTCCTATAATTTTTAGTATAATAAAAATATGGTTAAGGATGTGATATTAAGACCATAAAAATCCAAGATACTTGTTACATTTTATGTTCTATTTTATGATGGTTGGTATGTATTGCTGTTATGTTTTATGATTGTTAAGAAATTTGTAGGACCCAGCCGAGTCATCTTTATAATAAAATGTCCCGGGACAGCTGTGGTGTTTGTGTGTATGAAAATATCAAATAATAATAAAAGTAAAATAATTAACTCTAAAATATTTACAACTTTTATTTAAATAAGACAAAAGAAACTACCCTTTAAATTCCAATTCGTTTCTGTTTTCAATATTCCGATTAAAGGTTAGAGTACTTAAAAATATCTTTTAGTATTGTAGCATTCTTCATTCTTGAATTCATAAATTCTTTTAAATTGTGCTATTGATTTTTTAAAATGTTTATATGACGGGACGATCTATTGGAACTGAGAAAAGAAAACGGAAGTAAAAAGAAATTAATAATGAGAAAGATAAAGGAAATAAGAGGAATCAAACAGGAAAATAAAAACCAAGGTCAGTACTAATTAATTAATACAAAAAGGAAAAGGAATTTTGAAATCGGGGAAAAAGGCAAACAACAATATCCTTATCTCGACAGCTTGTCAGTGATAACAGAATTATTGGGAGAAGGCTGTCAAACAAAAAAGGAAAAAGGGAAAACAACTTGACAGCTGTCAGAGATAAAAATGGGACAGTCGGGAAAAGCAGGAGAAAGGAAATGGAAAAACACTTGATTATTTGGAGTGACACAAGAGAAGCAAACTATATAAGGGAAAACTGGTGGACACGATATTAGAACAAAATTAGAGAATAAAATTAGAGAACAAATTTAGAGACAGAATTAGAGACAAGAAGTGACGCGAATTCGAGAGACAATTTGTGAGATAAAAGTATTGAAGAAAATTAGACAACGGCGGACGAAACGTTGTTGGAGAAACGATTGTGAAGAAAATAATTGTGAATAGAACGTATTGGAGAAGATTTGAACCAAAGAATTTGTTGAAAAATTAAACGAAAAGAAGCTACTTAATTATTTGAATAAACTTGTAATGAAGGTCAAAGAAAACAACCAGCTCAAAGTCTCACTTGATAAACCAATTGGGAATTTGTGATTTTTTAATCCAGTGTTATACACAAGTGCTATTCCTCACCGAGTGTTGTAATAAGCATTGTATAGTCACCAACCGGAGTGTTGAATTTATTGTCAGTGTAAAGAGAAAGATTATTTGTGATTATCAATAAAGATTTCTGTTGTCAAGTGTTATTTGTGAATCGTATAAAGACACGCTTGGAGTCAGAGTAACATTTAAATTTATCACCAACTCGATAACCCAATAATTATAACAAAAAAGAAATATAATATGATAGTACACTACACCAACCATCAAAAATCCAAAAGAAGTAATAAATTTTAATAAGCTATTTAGAACTCTAATTTTATCGTCGCTTTACATTTTTATGGTTTCTATGGCAGATACTGCGCAAAGAAGCCTTTGATTACAGAAACAATTCGCTTGAAGTGGGGCTGGGAGAGAAGGAGTTGGGCAGCAGAACAATGGCGCTCAGTCATTTGGAGTGATGAATCACGCGTTTCACTCTTTTCAAATCTGATGGACAGCAATTTTGCTGGCATCGTGTAGCAGAACGATTTCGTCCTGACTGCATTCAGCCAACTTGTAAATATGGAGGAGGCTCCATCATATTTTAGAGTCTTTACTCAGCTCGTGAAACTGGCCGTCTAGTGAAGTGCAGCAATCACATAAATTCAGTGGTATACCATGCCATTTCTCCCAGAAATTGAGGGACTCATTTTCCAACAAGATAATGCACCAATCCATACTTCGCACATTATGAATGAATTTTTTCTGCAGCACAGCATCAACGTTTAGGATTGGGTTCAACGAAGCCCTGATCTGAATCCTATTTAGTTTCCTTGTGGACATCCTGGGTAGACGAGTTTGCAAAAGGATTCCCGTAACGCCTCCGAACTGGAAACGCATCTGAATGGTAAAAGTTGTCGATACAATGCCTAAACGAGTGCCCCTTGTTATCCAGATGAAAGGTAATATAACGAATTACTAACTCTCTCAGCACTATAGACATTCAGTATTCGTGTGTGTTTGTGACATTTGTTCCCAGTGCTGTTCATTATAGACTGCAATATGTAAATAACTGCCTGAATGGATACTTTTGGCAGGCCAGGGTATTTTTACAATAATTTCAAATGAAAATGAATATTTGTAAATCAAAATCATACTTATGTTAATATATAATTTAGCATGAATCCCAGGCAATAAATAACAAATTAGTGACATTTTAGGAAGTGTAAATATTTTTAAAATGTCAAAATCACATAAGGTCAAAACTGATCTTATTCAAAATTTCATTAGTTATACATGAAATTGATAAATGAATAATTTATTAATTATTATACTTCAATAATTATAAATATATGAATTATTTAATTTATATTGATTAATTGAAAAATTTAAATTAAAAATTCTAAAAAATTTCAATAAAAATATTAAAAATTTATTTCATTTATAATGTATTTATATTTATTATATTTATAATTATAATAATTATTATATTTATTTAGATTTTAATCCTAAAATCTCAAGAGTTAATCCAGATTTGAAAAACTATCCATAAAAACAAAAACATTCATAATTAATAATATAATTAATTTATATTAGATGTTCAACTGGTGTTAAATATCATTCAAAATTCAAACTTTAAATTTTTATGCACAACCTAATTATGACTCTCTTAAAAATTCAAACCCGCAAAATTAAGATAAAATTCGATTAATTATTTTTTCAAAATTTCAATTTTTTAATAATTAATAGAAAATTATATTTTTTATTTTCTAAATAATAAAGACGATTTCATCACTGTTATTAAGAAATATCCATTCATATTGTAACATAATTTTCTAAAATGACTATTTTGTTTTAATAAATCACAATTGCCCTAGAATTTAATTAATTAGAAGATAATATAAGATGTTCAATTCATCACAAAAATATATTATTTACTTCTCAAAATTACCAAATTAAGAAAGGAATAAGTTGTCTCTCATCAATTTGTTACTATCTTTGTATTACATTTCAAAGCTTTTATCTTTATATTCAATAGACAGAATAACAAATAAAAACAATAAAAATTACATTAGTGATATTTTCGTGGAATAATATACTTTCTAATTAAATTAAAATTATTATTTTATTATTATAAAGGAAGTAAAAATATATTATAAAGCATTTCTCCCATAAATTTACATTAGTGATATTTTCGCGGAATAATATATTTTTTAATTAAATTAAAATTATTATTTTATTATTATAAAGGAAGTAAGAAATATTTTATAAAGCATTTCTCCCATAAATTTACATGTGTGATATTTTCGCGGAATAATATAATTTTAAATTAAATTAAAATTATTATTTTATTATTATAAAGGAAGTAAAAATATATTATAAAGCATTTCATCCAGAAAATTCTTGTCATTTTTTTGTCATGAAATAGCATCAAATCTCTTAAATTGATATCGTTATTTTTATCTTTTAATAATTAATAATTTAGTCTGAACAAATATTTAATGATTCAAATTAATATTAAATATAAATTCAAAATATTCAAATTAAAACATAACATTTTTAAATTTGAAAGTCACACAAATGGATGAAACCCCTCCATCATTAGTATCTTGTTTTATTTTCACAAGCAAATATATTCTTACACATTTCATTTGTGAGAAAACATGGAACAGTCTCAACTAGGGTTTATACAAAAATCTACTCTTGCAAAAATCGGTTTTCAAATTATAAATTTTACAAAAATTTATTGAATGTTTACAAAAAATAAGACATGCATAATATGTATAGGATATTCAATAACATTAAGATAAAACCACTATAATCCGTAGGAAATATAAATATTTATTTATTTATTTTATAATAATTTTTTTCTAGGAATAGAAAATAATTTCTCACTAGTTACTGAGCTTGGTTGTATTCCTTTCAAAGCATCAAATAATACATCTAAGTTCTTCGTTTTTTTATTTGTTGCCTCAAATACCAAATGTTCTTCATCCAATGTCATTGAATTTGGTTTGATTTTTTACGGTCCTCGAATAAAAATATTAATTGATTTTCCCATGACTGTCTTCAGTGCACTGCCTTTCATTATTTCCAATATATTCATCATCGGGATATATTTTCATGTGAAAATTTTGATACTTTCTAAATTTTATCTTTTCAGGTAACTTAATAATTTCGTGATTTGACTTCTTTGTAGAAATGTTTCTTGAATTTTGTAAATATAATAAAAGAGTTACTAAATCTTCTTTCTTGAAGGAGTAAGAACAAAGCATTTAATGATTTAGAGCTAATTCGGGTTATAACGTTTTTAGTTGAAATAACAAAAGAATAGCCGGTTCTCAGTAAACATATCAAGTTTTAATTTAATTCACTTGACAAAGGCTGTGTCGAAAATTAGTGAATATCAAAAACATCGATATATTATTGATTCATAGTAGTAAATGATTTTATACATCCAATGTCAATTGAAAACGAAATCAGAGGTGAATCTAATATCTTATTTTTAAATATTATACATTATTTTATAATTGGGATTGTTAAATTTAAAATTATTATAATTTCCATATAATTAAAAATGGAATATTTGGAAATTCAAAATCAAGAGATCAGCAAATCATTGAATTAAAATTTGAAAAACGGGTCAGAAGCAAATGAGATGATGGGGAAGATCATGACGAGAATGGATTTATCAGAATATGTTCAGAAAAGGTCGCACGGTGGAACAATTAATTATTTCCTTCGACAACGAAAAAAAGGAAAAAGACCGCGAGGCAAAGATTGTCAAATAAAAATAAATTATTGAAACGCGATTAATCAATGCGATTATTTCAACTTTATTATGGAGCTCAAACTTAGAAACAATCGGCATTTGCCTCAGGTAGGAACGAACAATTTGATAGTAGAATTGAAGGAAAGAACTAACTTGAGTAAACTAGTCACTATGATTCAAAAGCATCTAGGTTATAAAACATCTGTGCATCTCGAGCCTTTAATAACGGCTTTTACCATCTTCTCTTTTATTTTTGCATATTCTTCATATTTTATTTGTAGTTTTCTGAAGATTTCTGTATTTCTTTTATCCCATGTTCTGAGAGAGCATACTACGAATGTTTTCACTGTAGTAGGCTCTCGGTTTTTGTCTGGATTTCCAAGGCAAGGTTTTTATATTTGTCTTGGTTGGCATTTCTGGCAAGTTCTATCGATTCCAATCATCAAATGAGTATTTTATGTGTTTTTTTGTTGCCTCTCTGATTTGAATGTCCGGTTTTAGATTTTGTGAAGACTCTATTGGTATTGATTCTGTTTCATAATTCAGTTCCTTTATTTTGAGTAGTTCAGTCAGCAATTTCTGTATTGCATTGTGCTTTTTGACTCTGATATTATGTCCAAAGTTGCAATGGTTGAGTACATGTGCAACAAATTTTCTAGGGTAGTCGTATTTTCTGAAATTTACTGGTGCGAGTCTACCACCTTGGTTTTCTTACTTGTTTCGGATATCTAGCATATTAGACTTTGCTTTAAATATGAACTTCCAGTCTTGCTCTTTCATGTCTCTTGGTAAAGCCCATTCCATCTTTTTGGAGTGAGACAGGCTTATAATATAGCCCTGACATTTGGCTTCTTTCTATTTACCATAATTTCTGTCTTTTATCATCCAATGTATAGTAGCCGATAGCTTTTTTGTTTCTTTAATGTTGCACTTTTTATTATTGCTGTTAATTGTGCATTTTCATCTATGGAGAGTTTGAGTTCTATTTTATGGATTTTCAAGAGACTCATGATTGCTCTTTCACTCTTGTTAACCAGTTATATTTAGTATCACATTTTTAATTGTTGATATAGATGTTGTCTACCCATTTTAGTGCGTCGTTGATGTTGTTGACTGGCTGATTAGTCCTTATTTTTGCGACGTCTATTGAAAGTCAAAAGATAGAATTGACGAAAGAGAAAATAAAAGTATCAAGTTAGATCAAAGAATTAAAGAAAAGAGGTGATTATTATTGTAGAACATGTGGAAGCAAAGCGGTAAAAGTGAGACCTATCGGAGAGTCAGAATATAGGATTTGAATATAAATATACGTTGTTTGTCTATTTGCTTCTTATAGAACACGTGAAGTCAGAGACTAAAATACTTAATTAAAAACCCAACATTATTATACAATATAATAAAAAATTAAGAATCATAAATAAGCTAACAATTAAAATAATATAAATTAATATAAATTTTTTATAAATATTTGATTGGGTTTAAAATGTCAAAAAGTGACATTATTTAATTTAATTTTTAAAAGTTTAATCTTTTGTAAAAGTAATGTAAAATTTTGTTTTTTTTTGATTGGTTGTTTTAATTTTTATGGAAAATTTGAATTTATCAATATTATTTTGATATCGCGAATAAATCGTTGAACTCGTGTATTTTGATATTTTATTAAAATTATAAATAGTTGTGAAAGTCAACCAGTCATTTTTTATTAATTCTTTCATTGCGGTTATTCATCTTACTTTTAAAACTTTATGCTAAAACTAATAATAGATCACCATGAAAGATGATGATGACCAATACCCTTTGAAATATTTGATATGGTACCATCCTCATAAGGAATTAATAGCATATCTTCTATCCATATATAATAATTACATAATCACAATTCCCAAATAAAAAGCGCTTAGCTCGATGCAGAATTAAAAAAATTTCATGACAAATTAATAAAATTTATATTTAATATGTATCTTAAATTGACATGAATGGAAGTATGAAAATTAATAATATTAATCAAGACAGAAATTATTGAATCTCCCCTTAAATTGGAGGTCCCGTTGATGAAATCCATTGAGCTAATGCAAATCTCGCTAAGGCTGGTGATCCAGGATTGCCAAAATGAACTGGCTAGCATAAAATGTGCTATTAAACAAATCTTTATAGAACAGTAAATAAATTAATAACTTGAAAAATTTTAATAAATTTAATCTTCTTAAATTTAATTGTATAATATAGATATTATTTATTATAATTAATTTTCGTTTATAGTAGCCTGGAATTAAAGTTTGTAAACTATTTCAATGAAAAATGCACAAGAAATTATTAATACACTTTATTAAAACAATCCAAAAAAAGAATTTCTAGAAGCTTAAAAATCAAATTAAATGTCAATCAAATAAAACCTGTACCACTAAATATCGTTAATCACTCCCTTGTGAATATTCTGGATTCATTCTCTGATTATTTGTGTATAATAAAATTAGTTTGTTTAACTAAATTGAGAAATATTATCTCTAAAATCATATCTAATTTCCGTGAAAAACATTGCTATAAATTTCAAGTGATTCTCTGTGAAAAAATATTCATATCTGCGAGCAGTGTTATTGTTACAGATGTTCAATGGTTTTTCTTCACAATTCAAACAACTGTAGAAATGAAAGATTTTGAAATATTTTTTTAAGAAAACCTTCATTATTTTCATAAAGATTAATGATTTTAGATTTTGAGGCATAAAATGAATTTTTACATTCGATTTCCTCTAAATTTCCTCTAAACTTCTTAGTTCTGGATGAAATAAATTACTATAAAAATAATTACTATAGAAAAAGAATTACAGGCACGATTAATAGTAAATGAATTGTCTATACGATATTTATTATGAAATATATAAATCACCTTTCTTTGAAACAACTTTGAAATTTTATTTTCATGACATTTTCAGTGTATTTGATAGCCCTAGGAGTTAAAAAAATTATAATAATTACTAAATTATTAGAAATTGCCATTTAAACTATCGTTTACGATATATTTCGACAGTTTTTCTATCATTGCTAAATATGATAAAAAATAATTATAGATATAATATTAAAATGAAAAATGATTATATAAATTATATTAATATAAAATTATAATTAAAATATTTTAAAATATTTAAGTATGTTTATTATAAATTTAAAATGACTTATTATTTAAAATATAATTTTAAAAGTAATTTTTATTAAAAAGAAAAAATTAATAAACTTTGTTCACAAAATCAATAATATCTATAGTTTTCCTTTCCTACCTGACGATGACAGTAAAACTGTCGAAGTATATCGTTAAACCAATATTCAAGTGGCGTATAATTATTTCATTAAGAAATTATTGAAAATAAATTAACTGTTAAAAAATAATTTCGATGTTTTTATTTTGATATTCACGATTTTTCGGCACAACCTTTTTGAAGTGATTTTTCAAAAATAAAAAGCCTGCCAAAAATTCGTGAATATTAAAAAACATTGATATTCTTACTGATTCATAGTCAAAGAAATTTCTAATAAATACAATGTCAGTTGAAGAGAAATCAGAGGTGAAAACAAAAAAAGCTCTTATAATAAAAAAAACTTATTTATATACAGGAATATTACATTCTATTCATGTTGAGATGAATACTAACAGATACTTTTTCAATTGATATAAAAAATATTTTTCTAACAATGAAGCAACAATTCCTTTCAATGATAAAATTTCATCTCTGGTCCAAATTATTATCAATAGCTAAGAATTTGTTACAGGAATAGATTATTCTAACAGTTATAACAATGAAAACCTTTGTAACTCACTTTATTATTCCACTTCTTTAGACTTTCACGGATTTACCCTATTTTACCTTATATTTATAAAATAAAAAATTGCTATTGGAAATCTAGAAAACCGTTTGATATTTATTAACTAATAAAACCTATTTAAATAATCTTCGGTTGCTTACGATGCTTTAAATATATGAATTAGTATAAAATAATTTAAGATTGTAATTTCACTATATTTGTAAATGAAATTGAAAAATTTATCAACAATTTATAATTTTGGGAATATCTCACCCGAGGGCTATTTTCATTGCCAGTTTTCAAATCTTATTAGAAATAAAGAAATGTAAATGAAAATTGTCGTAAATTTTGTTTAATTAAACATTTCTAAATGAAAAATAGAAATAATAATGTAAATTTAAAAAAAACGTATTATTACAAAATTTATTTTAAAAAACGGTATTTTTTATTTTTATGAAAAGTAATAATAATAATATAAATCTAATAAATACCTTCGATAAATTTGTTGATGAATATTTATTATTATTGCAAATATTTCCTTACAAATAAAAAAATGATATCAGATTTTTATTTGTTTAAATAAAAAAACTACAAGAGAAACCTGTTTGGTAATTTTTTAAATATGAAGACGTTAAGAGTTTAAATTACTTGAATGGCCTTCATGCTAATAATAAACTTCACAATCGAAGAATAAATCAGTGACTGTCTTTTACCCTTGGGTTTAATTTTTGTAAAAACAACTTAAGATTTTGACATAGCGTTTTATAGGACTCATACGTAATTTTCTATAGCTTATATGATTTCAAATACAATTATAACAAGATATTGCAAAACCTTTTTTTGGGAGTGTATACTGAATATTTGCAAAAGTATATGTAGTTTAGTTGCGATTCTTTAAATAAATTTAATTAACTTCTAAAATAAACAAATTTTGATCATTGGTTGATATTACAAAAATAATATCCTAGAATTTAATAAATTTTAATAAATTAAATTAGTCAAAAGCAGTGATTCGTAACCTTTTTATTGTCATAGTCTACTTAAGTATTTTTTCTAACTACAATTAAAACATAAATTTATAAAATTTTAAAATTAGTGTGATTTCTGCTGTTGAGTATCTTTGGTTTATTTATTTATTCTAGGTTTTATTGGTTGAATTTTAAATTGGTTAAAACATTGTTTTTCATATAATTTGATGGACCGCAACAGAACATGTTGGGGAATAAAAATCACCATATTTCTTTTATTTATATAAATTCAAAATTAAATAAAATTAATTAATTAATATTTTCTAAACATTTTTAAAAATTTTAATATTTCATTCATTTAAACAAATTACTTTCAAATATCTGACTTTCACTTTAATTAACCATAATTTACACTGAGACGTTTCTGTAAATCAATCTTAATTTGAATCTAGAATAATAATTAACATATATCCCCAACGGACAAATGGTTTGTTAATCTGGCGTTTACTTTACTTTTACAATAAATAATGCAATTAATTTTACATTCTTTTAAAAAAGCAAAATAACATATTAAACTGTTACCTAAAATAATAATTCCATCGTCTCAATATGTATTTTAAAAATATAAAATAATAGCTGAAATATTTTTAAATTAAAATTAAAATTATTCATTTGGAAACCTTCCACAATAAAATAAGCATACTTGAGAATTCAAGTATTGCACGTCAATGTATATATTCAATGCCATTTAGTCGGATACAGTGCAATATTAAACTACAAGTGCAAGATGCGATATCAATAATGCAACTCCTTGTAACAAAGATATTTATACATGTGAAAATTATTGTTTGTCCAGCCAAACCTCTCTTCTGGAATTTTTGAAACTGTTGTTTACTAATTATAATACTTTACATGTCAAGTTTATTATATTCAATGTGTATTTTTACAATAAAAATTATAATTTTCAACATTATTGCAATATGAATATAAAGGGTGAATGAATATCAAATACCAAAAATAATATTTTTTATGAAATTGCATAACTTTAATATTTCAAGTTACGTTACTTTGGAGTAACAATAGAGTAACTAGAACAGTAGTAAAAATTTATAATTTATAATAAAATAATATATTTAAACAAAACTTGCAGAAAATAAATTCAAATGGAAACCTATAACCGTTTTATTTCATCATTTTTATTACGGAATTAAAAGCATTACAAAATAGTGGGATAAAATCGGATTTATTTCGAAAATAAGTTTTTAAGAATTTTAACCAATCAAAAAAGAAACTCGAGCTTGAAATAATGATTGGTTTAATAAAATTGAGACTGAAAAGATTATTAACCCGACTGTTTTAATGATAAACTATTATTTTTCTTTTAAATTCTTTTTTCTTTTCCACATGAAAAGATTCATTATAATTTCCATTGTTGCTTTCAACTTCATTTATTGCGACAGGTATCAGGTGGTTTATCGTGGACCTTGTTTGTCAAAACCAAGTTATTATTGTCATAATAAAGTGAAAAATAGTTATTGCTCCAAGCAAAATAATGAATGTTTTTGCTTATCTGATTATGTGACAGTTCGTGAACGCTCGGGAGTTATTTGCAAACCATGTAAGTTTAGTTGTAAAGTTTTACCTTTATTGTCAGTATTAAATTCGAATATGCATTATATTCTTTAAATTTTACTAATTATAAATTTAAATTTAAGTTATTTTATTTATTATAAAATTATATAGCATATTTACAATAATATTTTATAAATAATTATAATCAACTTAAAAAATTATCAAAAATTCAATTTTTGTTTTAAAACAGTTTAATTATTTAAAATTAATTACAATTCTATTATTTTTTATTATCATTATATTTGTAAGGTTTCTATATATTTTGATAAACTTGTTAGAAAGTGGTTAAGGTGGTTAAACTTCAATAATTAAAATAAATTAAAAGCGAAAAAAGATAAATAATTGCAATAATAATATTATTTTTATAAATTATTTGAAATTTATTGAAACATTTACTTTGAACTTTTGTTTGATTATTTATTTTAAAGTAAAATGAATTTAAATTAAAATTTGTGATGTAAATTAAAATATAATAATTAATAAATATTATCTGTTAGTTACAAAGGTATTTAACTTAATTTCTTAATTCATTTAAGATTGTAATAATAAAATAAAGTCCAAATATATTGCATAAAATAAAGTTTTCAAAGAAACCTTCTGAAACTTTAATTTTGATGTTATGCTCAAATTTTCAAATTATTTTTATTAAATAAAAATATTTAAATTAATATTGTTCAAAGATTCATATTTAAACAATTAGGAAATTATTTTAAAATTAAAATATTAAAATTTGTAAATTAATATATATATATATATATTTCAAACCGTGATTCTTCAAATTTTCTCTCGCATTATCAATTAAAATTATATTAAATTTTAGTTATGTTAAATTAGTGTTTATCATGTTTGATGATTGATGGTAACTTGGGTTAAAGATGGTTAGCTAAAGAAGACTTTTGCAAAGAATTCTTTTTATTCATTAAGGTCATTAAGAGCATGAACTCATTGATAATGGCGGATTACCTTTATATAAGTAACTTTATATATATATATATATATATATATATATATATATATATATATATATATATATATATATATATATATATATATATATATATATATATATATATATATATTCTTAATAAAATAATAGTCAGAAATAAATACATAGAAAATATGTTACAATCAATTAAATTCCAATTTTTTTTTTCAATATTTTAGCAACTAAGAGGTTGTACAAATTATATTTAAATAATAGAAATTTGTAATATTTTTCAAATTTGACTAAATTAAATTAATGCAAATTATTACTTACCAATATATGCAACTCACTATAAAAACTTTAAAGGCAATTTTAAAGTTTGTTTTCAAGATATAAAAAATATGGAATTTTCTATGATAGTTTTTATTGTATTTGTCTAAATATACACGAAGACCTGATCCAAGTGATTATGTATCTCAAGGTAAATTGTTCATAAATAAAACTTAACTTATTCTTAAGACAGTGCAAATTTTTCTACCGATAGGTTTAATCTATTTACCTAAGACTGCCAAAATTTACCCACCCAAATAACTGATTTTATGGAAATAGAGGAATAAATGTGACCTTGAAAAATGTAACAATCCAATACCTAAACTAGTTAATCTTTAGTCTAGTATCCATTCCCCTGTTTATATCCATTGCGATCACTCTTCACATTAGGAATCTAAGGTTTTTCAATAAAGGTTTTTATTACTTAAAATTTAGTTGTTTATCTTCCCGATTTAAAGTAATAATTTGATTGGTAAGCTGACAGCAGAGTACCTTGAGGACTATAATCCATGGGATATTCGGCCTAAGAAGCTTAATTTTGGATCAATAAGCTTTAATAATAGTAATACATATTTTGGTCTTTGTAAATACTAAAAGTTTTATATATTCATTATAGTTTCACACATTTTTGTACATAATTTTAGTGCAAATATTTGTTTGTTTTTATAGATAAAAATGATCTCAGGATTTTTAGGTTGAATAAGATTCTATGAACTGATTAAAAAGATGTGTAATTATTAAATAATAGTAAAATATAGTATTTAAAATTAAATTATTTGAAATAAGTATTAGATTTTTAAGAATTGCTATCGACTGAGAAATTATATTAATTAAAAAAGTAAATTAAATATTAACCGTTTGCGGAAGGCCTAAATTGCAAACGGTAGGCCAGAGATTTTGGCCACAAATTTGGTTCCAGATGTTTATCAATGTATAATGACCAGCTGTGCTGGCCAAACTTAAAAAAAATCATAACACGATATCAAGAATTCGTATACTAAAAAGGTTTATGCTAAAATATAATATATTAATAAATTAATTTTATCCACAAACGGTTAATAACAAATATTTTAAAAATAGCCTGAGATTTTTCAATAAAAATAAATTTTAATGTTTTTTATCAAAGAAATATTAAGTCTTTTAAGGTGAATTTGTTTTAGGCATTAATAACGAGACTAAAAAATCCTCTGTCTATAGTATGAATTTCAGATTAGCATTTAACAAAATAATAATAATATAATTAAAAAAAATAAAAAAAAGATTTATAAAAAAATAAAAAATAACTCCACTCCCTCTTCCCCTAAAAGGAATTAAAGGAAGATACCGGTATAAAAAAATTTCAAGTCAAATATCCCTATTCACCAAAAAAGATGGTTCTCAAGCCACTCATCTAATTTCACAGAACTTTAGTTGTTACATTAAACAAATTTCTTAAAAGCTCGAAGGACGTATATATCTGAGAGAAAATGTTATGTATCCAATTATTATGTTCTTTCAGATCATAGATTAAAATCTAGATTAAATAACGTGAAATGACTAAATAAATGACTATCAAGAATACACACACACACACACACATATATATATATATATATATATATATTTATATATGCATAGCCTTTGATTATTCAAACAACTATTATTATAAATAATACCAGAAATAAATAAAAAATATCAGTATTTTATCCAAAATAAAATGTTACTGGAAATTGAGAATCAAAATAATTCAATGATGAAAATAATAATATTTTTTTTATTAAAATTAAAATGTTGTATTTTATTTATATATAACACATGTCAATAATAGAATTCATAGCAAAGGATCACAATACAATTTTATAATATTTGTAGTTTAAATGTCACTTTAAACAAATAATTTGCTTTTTAACAATTATTCGCTAATGTATTCTTCTCATTGCCTTGTATTAATACTTTATTATCAATTTATAAAATATTTGAAGTCGCAAAACAGTTAAAATTATATACAAGAAAATTTACTTCTAAAGGAGCCTTTTAATTTCATTGAATGTCTACTATAACTGGCCATAATTTAAATTTAATTTGGAAAAATTATTGAAAATTATTTAGAAATAAATTAAAATTGTCTGCATTCTTAGACATTTTAATTTTGAATTAATGTCCTTCTAATGCAAATTTGAACCTTTTAGCAAAAACATATTTAAATGATAATATTAGTAACAAGTAATTCCAGTAAAATTACTTAAATTGTTTTATTAAATGTTAATTTTAATTCAATTATTTTAATTTAAAGAATTAACACATTTCTTGTTTCTAACAACTTTTTAACTTTAAAGGTATTATATTCTAGATTGACATTTATGCCTATATTTGAACTATAGGTAAAATATTTTATCTTTTTGTTTATCTTTTATTTATTTTTTTTTTATCTTTTGTCTTTATTTTAATTTATATTCATCCTTTCCATTTTAACATTGATCTATAGTCAAAATAAAAATAAATGAAATTATATATTTAAACTATTAAATGAGTCACATATACTTCATTGACGGAAAATGAATATTTGTCACTGGCAACATGTTATAAAAAATAATTGACAAAAAAGGTGCTAAAAATTTGTCTTGTATAATTCATTTTTATTTTTTGGCATAATGATAGAATTAACACATTTCTTGTTTCTAACAACTTTTTAACTTTAAAGGTATTATATTCTAGATTGACATTTATGCCTATATTTGAACTATAGGTAAAATATTTTATCTTTTTGTTTATCTTTTATTTATTTTATCTTTTATCTTTTGTCTTTATTTTAATTTATATTCATCCTTTTCATTTTAACATTGATCTATAGTCAAAATAAAAATAAATGAAATTATATATTTAAACTATTAAATGAGTCACATATACTTCATTGACGGAAAATGAATATTTGTCACTGGCAACATGTTATAAAAAATAATTGACAAAAAAGGTGCTAAAAATTTGTCTTGTATAATTCATTTTTATTTTTTGGCATAATGATAGAATTAACACATTTCTTGTTTCTAACAACTTTTTAACTTTTAAGGTATTATATTCTAGATTGACATTTATGCCTATATTTGAACTATAGGTAAAATATTTTATCTTTTTGTTTATCTTTTATTTATTTTATCTTTTATCTTTTGTCTTTATTATAATTTATATTCATCCTTTTCATTTTAACATTGATCTATAGTCAAAATAAAAATAAATGAAATTATATATTTAAACTATTAAATGAGTCACATATACTTCATTGACGGAAAATGAATATTTGTCACTGGCAACATGTTATAAAAAATAATTGACAAAAAAGGTGCTAAAAATTTGTCTTGTATAATTCATTTTTATTTTTTGGCATAATGATAAAAAAATATATCAAAATCTATGACATGAATACAATTTAAAGAAAATTTCCATTAAACTACCTTTCCCCAATCTATGAACAAATAATATTGATGCTATGGTGGCAACCACTTTAGGAATTTGGCTTATTTAAATACGTTTTTTGTTGGATAATAAAAGTTCCTGGCATTTGCTAAAAACTTTTCAAAAATTTTCTAAAATAACTATAAATGCATTTATTGAATCATTCGAATATAACATGAACAACAGCACAAATGATAATAAGATTAATAATAATAATAACAATGATAATAATAATAATAAAAAATAATAATAATTATGGTTCATAAATAAATCTCTCAAATACATTAAATAGTTTTGTTTTATTTTACTAATAAACTATATATAATCTGCAGACAAAATCTACTAAGGACATGAAATTCTAGTAGAATGCTTTGAATAAATTATAATGGCAAAATCCTTATCAAAAATCTTTACAAAAACATTTTCGCTTCTGATAAATTAAGGGATTTTCATTAAAAAAATTTATTTATTTAGTCTCATTGATTTCAATTAAAAACTCATTTCAATAAATTGAAATCAATTTTCTTTTCAAAAATTATTCTTTTATTGATTTTTCATTTCATGAAAAATGCCACAAAATTTGATTGATTGCATTTTATTATTTTCATTGAAATAGAAACATCAAACATTCTAAAATTATCAGCATGACTCAGTGGAAAATAAAATTTTTCAAATTTATCAAATTTTAAAATATTTAAAATATCAAAATATTTATTTATAAAAAGAATTATCATTAATGAAAAATAAATATTTATTTTTACTTCATATATATATATTTCAAACAAATAATTAAGATTCTATATATGGTGACCCGTCAAAAGGGTCCTTGGCAAAAAGAACCCCTGTCAAAAATGCTCCCGGCAATAAAACTGCGTAAACACTAAGTAAACAAAAACACACTGTTTCCGGAAGTTTTAAACCCCATCAACAACTATACAGTTATCCCCACTTGCTCTGGAAAGCCCTAAATTCTATTTAACACCGCACCGCCACATATCCTCTTCCTGACCAGCCTGATGCATCCACTCTTGCTAACGCATTCGGTGAATTCTTCACTGACAAGATTGATCGAATTCATGCCAAATTTACAATTCCGGCCTCTCCTAGTCCATATAAAATTTGAACTACTCCCCCGCCAAAACCTTTCCATGGCACTATATGCATGTGTAATAGCAAACATATAGAACTTATTTTAAACAGTCCAAATCGTTTGTAGCCAGAGATAGTTAGGCATTCTTTTGGCATTTACCACTTGACGCTTAAAATGTCACAGATGACGTCACGATAGCAAAGTCACAATACAATATTGATGTCGTTTTGAAGTCAACATACATACAATAAAAGTCACTCTATGTCACATATTTCTCAACCCCCCATCAAAAATTAAGACATTATTTACATGTCTATAAATCATACATGCAAGAAATTTGTCTTAATAATAAACTGCGTTTAAAAATAATAATAATAATACTAAACTTCTTAAAGCACCATTTCTAACACTATGTGTCATTCGATGGTACTTGAATAAATCTGAATTAATGCATAAGTAATGGTAAGTAAATTTAATTTCCGTATGGAAACGTACTGACGTACGGAAATTGAATTTTTAATTTTTTAGAAATGTGTGTATTTAATAATAATTTAAAAAATCGAAATTTTTTTTGTCTTTTACGATATAGGGCACCATAAATAATTTTGCGTTGGCCACCACAATTCTAAAGACGGCCATACTGAATTCTACTCGGTTTCGATCATCACCACATTCCTTGAGCGGTGCTATGTTGTGATGTTTTTAGCCTTGGGAATGTCCCTGATGTCGTCTTCTCCACGACGAAACGGGCATTAAGCTATATGCTACTTATTATTATTATTATGAAACATCATTATTTTATTATTATTTCTTGCACTACATTATTTTAACCTTGCATTAGTGATAATGATCCTGCAAACTCAAACTGAAATCCAGAAAATCTTTGTTGCACGCATAAATTATTGTATGGCATTTGGTGGTTGACCCAGAAATATTTGTGTGCAAGCAAAATGTAGCGGCTTCTAATGTGCGTGAATACTTGTTTACAGAAGGTGAAACAGAGTCAGGCTTGCTTACAGGCATTTCAGAATAGCACAAAATGCTAATAGTACGTAGTTATAAAATTGAGTATTATCACCATTCACTAAGATCCAATTCAATTTTCTATCTACGCGGTTTTATTGGCAGGGGCTCTTTTGACAGGGGTTGTTTTTGCCAAGGGCCTTTTTGGCAGGGGCCTTTATGTCTGGGCCGTTTTGCCAAGGGCAGATTTGTCAGTTTCAATGAAGAATTGACAGAAATGACAATCATAAGAAAAAATTGACAATAAATTAGAAATCAAATATAAAAAATGAATTTTGTCTAAAATTAAAAATGGATGGAGAAAGACGAAGGATAGAAATGCGTCACAGTTGGGGAACATTGAATGATAGAGATTAATTTTGATGTAAAGATGTCATTGGCGACATTGGTGATCTAAGTAAAATTTGTAGTTATGCAAATTAAAAAAGCAAAACAATAAAGTTAAAACAAGAGCAAGAAACTGATTCAATTATATAGAGGTATCAAATTTGCAGCAAATAAAGGTTTCACTGAGTGGAATTCTTCAATAAGAACGAATGACCTTTAATCGTTCAATTAATTAATGTGATGTAAAGAAAAAATTTAATTTTATACAGTTAAATATTTTGACATATTCTTCAAATTGTCTGATTTCATGAAAAAAAGGTTGTAATGAAATTCAGATATTTATTATACATTTTTAATAGTTAGCTTTCTTATAAACGATATAAAACTTTATCCTAAAATTTTACTGTAAATTTCTATTAATAAAAAACTTTGGTCATAAAATAAAATATGGATCACTTTAAAATATATACAAGAAATCATATAATAACCGCTTACATTCATTATTATGAATATTTTTTTTATTTCCATTGGTTATTCTTTGTTTAATTTCAAAAAATTTATAAACTAAAACAAACAACTCTCCAGACACAGAAAAACACAGAAAAGCCATTTATTACTAAATGCACTTTAGACAGTTCCAATCACGCCTATAAAATCAAAGAAATGTTTATTTTCTTAAATATTATTTTAAATTGTCATTGTAATAAAATTTTATTTTATTTATTTATTTATTTATTGTTATCAATTACTGAGCAAAATGTATTATATAATTGGAGTTGCATTATAAGGTAGGTAATTACGCAAAATAAAAACCTAGGTGGTAATATTTTTGAGAAATATAAAGTTTCTATTAAAATTTAGCGAAAAAATTGAATTTTACATTTACGAATTGTATTTAATTTAAGATTCATAAGCTAATTTTGACACTGTTTGCATATAACAGTGGTTCTCAATTAATATAAAAGCGAGGAACATTGACAAAAAAATACATGCCCACAATGAGTGACCAATTGTAAATCTGTCGTAGACGTAAACAATGCCTTCTTATAAACAAAGAAAATACCACGCGCAACAATAACAAGCAATAAAAACACTTTTATATTTGTATATTTATATATCTGTGTAACGGCTTTCTTATTGAATCATCTTATAAAAAAATTAATTGAGGTTTTTGATGATATGTATCTTAAATGCAAATTTAAAGATAAAATATCATTTTTTTGCGGAACACTGGAAGCGGAACACTGGAAGCGTAATCGCGGAACACTGGAAGCGTAATCGCAGAACACGGGTTGAGAACCACTGGCATATAACATGCAACATCCAGATTTAATTGCATATTAAAAATATTGAATTTTAATTTATTTTAAAATGTGTATTATTTCTGGATCACTAGAATTATTAACTCGGTCACTAATTTTAATCATTTGACTTAATTGGATAATTAATTTTATTTTAAGCGTACTTAATTATAATGAGTATGTAATATATTTAATATTTATTATTTGATAAAGGAACTGAAATCTGCAGATGCAACCAAGTAAAACGTCAAGTATAGAGCGCACCTCAATTCTTAAATTGACTTTTTCTAACGTTGTTACGTCTGTCGTGGCCAAGCTGACGGTCACAATCATGACTCTATCAACGCTTAAGCGCCTGAGTTAGGTAAAGCTAAGATAAAAATCTTACCAGAAACTAAAAAGCTTATTGAAACTTACATTAAGTTAAAAAGATTTGTTCCTAAAAATATTTTAGTGGTCATTATTATTTATTTTAAGTGATCAAGTCAGTAATTTAAGAAATCAAAAAATTACCACATTAATTAATTTCTTTATATTACTGATTTTGATGCAAATTTGTTCAATTTTTTAAAATAAAATTTTTAATTTATATCTGATTAAAATCACTTTAAAGTTCATTATTTAAGTTTGGCTTTGTTTATTTCTTGTTCTAATCAAAAGAGGAAATGATAATATTTTTATTTTAATCAAAATAGTTAATTATTAAAAGATTGTCGTCTCTTGTCTCGACTACTTTTTATCAAAATTAAAATCAAAATTGTGCAAAAAAATTGTTAAAATACATATATACTTTAATTACTAACTTTAATTTATATTATATGTTAAATTATATATAAAATATACATTTAAAAATTTTATTACCTCAAGAAATATTTTAATGCTGTTTTTAAATATTTCAATTAATTTTATTGTTCAATTTTTAAAAGATAATTTTATAAATTTAAATTTTTAATTTATAGATCAAAAAATAAATAATCAAACAAAATCACTTAAAAAAGGTTGTGCCGAAAATTCGTGAATATTAAAAAAAACATCGATATCTCCACTGATTCATAGTCAAAGATTTGCTAATATATACAATGTCAATTGAAAAGAAATCACAGATGAAAAGAGTCCTTATAATATTTAATTCGAAATTATATCTCACACTTTCAAAAATTCTTTTCTCATTTTTATCAATTAAACGGGTTATTAGTTTTAATTTACGCTAAAAATTTATTGAAAATATATATTTACTTGATATTTGTTTGTCTGCGCTATATAATTTTAAATACATATATAATTTACAATTGTTTTAAAAACGTTTTGTAATAATGCATTTATTAATTAACTGATATATTTACTATGTTTTTTGTTTGAAAAATCAATTATCTCTAAAATACTTGCAAAATTTCAATTTTATTTTGAAATTTAAATTGCTATTTATTTTGTATTGCTATTTATTTTGCTGGAGTCTGAATGGGTCATTACAAATTTTAAATGTTTCATCTAGAAAATTATATTTAATCACTATTTCTTTTTCAAAAATACTTTTTCAAAAATAATTTTTATAAAGTGCTAAAGTGTTTGTTTTCGTATACATAAATAATCTCTGCAATTTTTTATGAATATTTTAAGCATTCATTTTTAATAAATTTGAAATAATAATTAACTGTTGATTTTGTTAACCATAACTTTTTTTATTTCAATTAGAAATAGTTACCTATATTAACTATATATTTTACTTATTTTGTTTAACACATGTTTCAGTGATTGAAACAAATGTTTTACAATATTTTCATTAAATTAATATTGAAATTAATTGTAGAATAATTAAGTTTGTTTAAATAATTAACTATGGTGGAAAGAGAGAAATATAAAGAAGTGTAATTTTCAATAATTTCATAGGAGCTATCTAAACATATAAATATAAATGGCGAGAATATAAAAATACTTGAATGCTAAAAAAGCGATTTTGTCTGCTCTGATGAAAGAGAGGCATTTCATTACACTAAAAGAAGTTTTCCAAATAAAAAAATATAGCATTAAAAAAATAGCATTAATTTGAACATGTAATAATTCCTCAAATATTTGTTTCAACAATTTGTATGAGCAAGTCATTCCAAGCTGGAAATAACGTCAACATTCATCTATTGGAGATGAAATATTTGTTTCACAAAACTGAATATCTTTTGACAAACATCATCATTAAATCATTACCTGCATAAATGACAGTCTAAGATAGACATCAAGATACAACTACAGTAAAAATAATTAAGGATTTTATTTCACAAGTAGACATTTGTAATAAAAGCAAGAAATAAAAAAAGGATAACGTAAAAGCTTGGCTACTCGAATTTAATTTGGCAATTAAATGTTCTTCAGAAACGAAAGTATTAAAAATATTGAGATTGTCTGTTATTATTTTTTTCAATAAGTCATGTGATTGTGATTACACTTTACTAATTAAATAATTAAATAAACATGTCAATGATATATTTATATTTCTAAAGTTTTCCATTATTTTAATATATATATATATATATATATATATATATATATATATATGCTATTGTATTATAAGAAATTTTTTTCCTATTTCACCAATGATTTATTAATTAAAAAGAGCATGAAGACTATAAATCAGTAATATATCGATGTTTTTGATATATTATTGATTTATAGTCTTCAAGGTCTTTTAATTAATAAATATATTATTAATTTAATATAAAAAAATTACATAATTTTTATTATTTTAAAATATTTTAATTAAATTTAAATAATCCATTATTTTTCAATTTAGACTACTTTCAAGAAATATATTTAAAAGTTTTTAAATTATTTTATTATAGTTTTAATTTTAACAAACGATATATAAATTTAAAAGAAATAAAAAATAAAATTATTTTACTTATTTATTTAGCCATTGAATACATATGATAACAACAACAAAAATCGATTTAACCTCAATTTAATACTCAGACTATTTAAAAACAATCAAAACACATGTGTTCACAACGTTTTGCACAATAATTGTCGAATCCAATAATCTTATCATCAACGCTTCCCATTTAACGCATTCTCTACAATTATTAAAAATTTTCTTTTTAATTCCCCTTAATTTTTTAAACATCAATGTGTTTTTATTTGTGGTTCTTTTTCAAATTATTTTAATATAACAAAAACTTGAAAATGGTATCGATGAACAATTAAAACAAAATATTTAAAATTAATCTTTAATTTTGAATTTTTAGACATATCAAATAAAATCAGTACAATTATTCCATCAAAATTTAAATTAGAATAAGATTTTCTGTATTAAAATATTTTTATAATGTTTATAAATTTTATTTTAGTTTAAATATTAGTTTAAATTAATCATATTTAATCATATTTTATTAATTAATTTATCAAAGAATATTATATTTAATGACCGTGAGATTTTCTGGAGATTTGCATATGACTTTATCGGCTTTTAAATGAAATCTTTCAATTAATATTATCCATAATTTTTCGAGAAATATTTAATTATAGAAAATCCAATAAAATCTCGGTTCAATAATAATATTCCAAATTTTGATTGAGAGTGAACTGATCATTTATTTTGTTCGTATATTGAAAATCTACTGGGACGTCAATTAGCATCAGAATTTATACTAATGAGTTGTTTGAATCAATTCGACATTGCATTAGCTAGCATTATTATTCCAAAGTCAGACATTACAAAAATCATTTTTCAATCCGATTAATTGTAAAAATTGAAAGTATTAAATTAATATTCTATCATCGTTAGAGTATTGCTTTTTATCATTTTTTTGCAAATAAACTTAAATTTTGTAGTGGAAAATTAGCAAAATAAATAACCCATTAAAACAATAAATAAAAGGATTTTGAAAATTATAAACTTACATTCAAATTTTAATTTTAAATTTCACTATTGATAAATATAAATAAATAAATATAAATATAATTAAAATTTTTAAATAAAAGTATTTTCGCATTATTTACAACATTTAATACCCATGGTTCACTGTATGGATTATAAATAGTTAAATTAAATTTTAGGTGATTAATTCATTGAGTAATCCGACAATGGGAATTGAATTTTCTTTCAGAATCCTTATATTTTTTACAATTATTCTCTATTGTTAATTATTTTCATTCTGCAAACTAATTTCTTCTTATTTTATTTTTATGGTGACAGTTTGCATTTACAGTAGTATTTTTAATATTTTTAAAGAATGTCTACTGTGATGCAGTGTCATGAGATGTTTATAAATTAAAACAAAAAAGAATTATAATTTCAAAATTAAAACAATTTCACTGAAATGTTCTGTATCATAAAAAGTAATACATAGCAGAAATCTATATTTATTTTAAAACTATAATCTTGTATATAAACAAATTATGAAAAGTTAAATATAAATATGTTTAGTCAACTATTAGTTAAATAATTAATTGACAGATTAAAAAAATTAATTTCTATATTATTATCGGTCTTTGCTAACTTTTGTTTTTGCATAGCAAACAACTTAATTAAAAATAAATAACTTAATAATAGACAAATTAAAAAATTATTTATCAATCTAAAAATACTTTGCTTTGTTTATAATAAACTAATTAATATTTTTACAATAATTAAAGGCTAATTATTAAAATACTCTTTTGAAATAGCAACATTATATTACATAACCCAATACATTTTTTCATGTTATTTATTTATTAGTAAATTAAATTATCCAATTTTAGAACTGGTTAATATAAATGTCTAGTTTTATAATTATATTATTATAAGAACCTTTTTCAAATTCCACCACTGATTTTTTTTTCAATTAACTTTGTATTTATTAAAAAACTATGAATCAGTAAATATATTGTTGTTTTTGATATATTTACTGAGTCATGGTCAAGCATTTTAATAAATTATAATTATATATATATATATATATAACGGACAAATCTTTGCAAACTAAAATAAAATAGGAAATATGTTTAATAATAATAATAATATTAATATTAATAATAATAATAATCAAATAAATATTTTTAAACATTAAATATATTTCAATATTAAAATTAACCTTTTTAATATAAATCATTGAAATCTTTATATTTTAAATGAAACTCTGACATTATTCAAATATAGAAACAAAGTTTAAAAGTTTATAATGAAAAGCGTCAACCTGTGTTTATTGAACTAAATTAAATCTGCAATTTGTATTAATCTTCCCTTCAGAATAATTCCTTTGGGAGAAAATGAGAAATCTATTTTACTCTTTATATATTGCGTTGTTTTTGTCAGTATTAATTAATTATTTAATATTTGATTTAATATTTATTTTATTATTTGCTTTTAATCGGCAGATTTCAGGATCTGCGGAATCTTTAATTATTTTACGATTTGTAAATGAACTATCATTGAGATTTCAAATATTTTTGACTGAGATATTTATATTCCCTTCATGACAAGTCCTAATCATTTTGTCTGCAAAAATAAAAATTTTAAATATGATGAAAAATCTATAATAAATTTATTCTTTGTGAATTTTCTTTTTGTTAAGATTCTTTATTAAAAATATAAATCAATAAGAAATTTTTATTGTACAAGTTGCAAAGTTTTTATTAAGATGTTTTAAATATTTAAAGAAACACTCTTTATAAATTTAATGATTATATTCCGAAAAATCTCATTGTTGTTGTAATATAAACAATTTCTAAAATTAAACAAAATTTGGGTGTTAAGAAAAACATTTTCTAAATGAAATATATTTATAATAAAATTTTGATAATATTATGCATATTGATCACATTATTTTAAAGTATAAATATATAATTATATTAAAATTTTCTTTTTAATTTTAACGCCTGACTACAGAATCCCATATTTATTTAACATGGAGATTTTAGAAATTATTTTTGAAGTGTTTTCAAAGATTTATGACAACAATTTTTCATAGCGTTTTAGTTATTTCAATAATTCTTAAAACATAGCTACTGAAAGTAAATAATTTAAAATATATTTCAAAAAGCTTTAAAATTTATAATATTCTTTTAAGAATATTATTGACATTTTAAAAATTGAAAAAAAATCACATTAATAATTAATATTTCAATATGTCATTTTTTTATGTTGAAGAATATTCTTTCTCTCTCATTTTGTCTATTATTTTCTTTGAATTCTGTTAAACATAAGAATTATAATTTTACAAAAATTTTATATTTCCTCTATTTCTAGTTTTGTTGACTATTAATTAATAATTTAATTCATTTACATTAATTCAACAAAGCTTTTCATGTTATCAATAAAATATAATAAAATCTTTACAGCTTTAAAAATCATTACACCTTTTCATTTTTTAAAAAGAGTATATTATATTAACAATCATCAAAAGACTTTGAGAAAAGAATTTTTAAAGATTTTGAGGAGTTAAAATCAGGATTTCTTTTTATCAATAAAAATTGCAAAATCTGTTTTTCAAATAAATGTTTTATTAAATCTCCAAAATTCTAGGATGAATTATTTCAATTTTTACAAATATATTTTTAATTTAATTATATATTAACATCCATTCACATATTTATTCAATAAAATAATTAATGTTTCAAATATAAGACACAATGTAATAAAATTAAAAAGATTAATCTCAGATATGATTTGAATTTAGTTTTAAAAATTTCGTTACTGTGGTCACAGATTTTGTTTAAAAATAGTACAAAAATAATGTTAACAATTTATATATATATAACAATTTATATTAACAATTTGTTAAATAAAATTAATTATATAATAAAATAATCAACGTTAAATTTACATTAAAGTAAATTATATTAGTTGTTCTTATGAACATCAACAGATGGGATATAATAACTATATAAATTAAGGATTTTAAACAAATTTATTAATTTTATTAATTATATAAAATATTTTTATTATTTAATAAAAATTTCTTAAGAATCATAATTAAAATTATATATTATTTTTAAAAATATGTTTTAACATTTATAATTTATTTAATAATTTAAAAAATTTTATTAATTAATTAATTTAACAAACAACAATCAATACATACAATATACAAAACTTACATATTTAAATTATCTTTCGCAAAACAAATTCCGCCCAATCTCGAACATTGATAACAAATGTCATTTGTACTAAAAATGAATGCTTTTTGACGTATTTCATTAAACTTCTATATTTATTTCTTTTTTATTTAATATATTACTTTAAAATATAAAAGAACTTTGATATTTACAAGACAATGATCATAATAATCATTTAATTGTAACAAATCTAATTATTTATTTCCAAACTAATTATGTCACGTCATTTCTAGTGATTCAAATAATTAACTTACGCAATAAGGAAAATAGTCAATTTTTCAATTATGCTTTATAAGAAGTTTCTTTTACTAATTGCAATTAGGATTTTATTTATATTATTTTCATGTATAATTTTACCGATATGTTTTGTCATTCCATAAATAATGCGCCTTTTTGAACTATATGAAAAAATATTTAAGATAAAATACATAAATACGAGGATTTCGGTTTCGGGATCAAGGTTCGTTAAACTTATTTTGATTTTATCTAGAAATGATTTTTATTCAGCGTTATCATTAATGAAAAATTCTACTTTCCTTTATAAAAATATTATGACCCCATTTGTTCTTTAGCGGATATTTTGTGCTCACAGTAAAATACCTTGATAATAATAAAGTATGACATTTGAAGGAGTAAATTTATATTCAATTTCTATCAAATGCATCATAAAACCTTTATAAATGAATAAAAACCTTTTAGCTATAGCTTCTCATTTCCAGTTATGTATAACGTTATGAGACAAAACTTGCATTTTACGCCCGGTAATGATCATGTTCAAAACTGATTTGTTTCTAAAAAGTAAAAGATAAACAAATCAACGCACTATTACAAATTCTTTAACTTGTTTAATGTCTTTAAGATGCATTTGGATTGTGAAATACTTTATACTAAAATTCAAAATACTCAACTGATACATCTTTTACACAAATATTCGGACGACCTTTCTTATGGACAGTCAAAACTAACATAGCTTTTATTATACTTTTTCTTGAATTAAATTTCAAAGATTAATATGCTTAAAATTTGTTTTGTTCATGAATATTTAAACCGTTACAAACTTCTAAAATATATGAGAAGAAAAAACTTAAATTAATTAGGAATGATCTAATACAGTGTTTTACACGGTGGGGCATCATGCCTCAGATGTAGGACGCGTCAGCAATTATCAACTATTCCACATATATTTAACGACTAAATATAACAACGTGCATACAACAATTTTATTCACTGTTATTTTTGCATAATGACAATACTGATTATCGACGTTTGACAGCTACTTCAAAGGGGCCATGGGGACATATGAATTTTCAAAATACTACAGTGAGGCATGGTATAAATTGTCGGGAAACACTGATATAATATGTATATATTTCATCTCATTTATTAAATAATATTTTTTTCAGTATTATCAGAAATGAAATGTCGTTTTGACGCGGAATGCAGTGAAATCACAAATTCTAGTATTTGTCATCCTGGTGCTGGATCATGCACTTGTCCATCTGGAATGATATTTGTTTCACATCAGAACCTTTGTAGTATGACTTTTATTGTTTTAATTATGATTAATGATTTATTTATTTTTTATTTTTCAATTTATTATAAAAACGTTTTTTTCAATTTATATCAACCGATAAATATTTCAGTTTATTTATTAATAATTAAAATCATTATGCAAACAATGAAGAATCTGTCCATCATTTCTGTCCATAAGTTAATTAAGAATTCATAGTTATTTTAGTATAAATATAAAAAGTAATTTTTGTGTACAAAACGAGTTGTAGTAATTATTTTTTATGTCGAATATCTAGTATAAGACTTGCTAAGAATATATTAAATCATGCGAGAATTATACACAAGGGTAGTTCTTTTTTGATCTCTTAAGTTACTGATTTGATCACTAAATATAAGTGATTACTTAATTTTTTATATTTTGGTCTCTTATTTTACTTGATCACTTAAAATAAATAATAAAGATTACTAAAATAATTTAAGACAAAAAAAAATCAAATTTTATTTTAATAAATTCTTTGGGCCTCATGGCCAGAAGGGGAGAATAATTCTCGGCCTTATGTAATCTTCAGCTTTTATTCTTCTTCTTCGGTATATGCTAGAATCAGAAATTCCAACATAAAACATTCATATCCAGCAATTCTGGTGATTCAAATCTTTTGTTCTTTATCTATAGGGGTGATAATTTGGTTAGAGCAGGTAGGCTTAGCTTTTATTCGTCTTCTTCTGTAAATGCTAGACGCAGAGATTCCAACATCAAACATTCATATCCAGAAAATATGGTGATTCGTATCGTTTGTTCTTTATCTAAAAGGGTGATAATTCTGTTGGAGCAGGAAGGCTCCATTTGTGAGTTTTATAGCGAGAATATACAACTGCTTATTATAATATATATTAGAAGGATTAAAGATCATTATTATAATAGCAATATTAACAACTAAAAAGACTATCAAATAGGCAGAATCCCTTATCTTTAATTAACTCAACCGCTTTATCGTTGATAGAGTCATGACAGACTTAACAACGTTAGAAAAAGTCAATTTAAGAATTGAGGCGCGTTCCATACTTGACGTTTTATTTGGTTGCATCTGCATATTCCAGTTCCTTTATCAAATAATAAATATTAAATATATTACATACAGTAAAGCCTCCTACAACGCGTTTCTGCTACAACGCGATTTATAAATTACGGCAAAAACTCACAGTGTATAAATACAGAAATGTGTGTGTATTTTCCAGTTAAAGTAAATTTAGGATGAAAAGAAATTTTATTATATGTACATATTTTATTTTCTATGCATGCGTATGTTGAAACAGGTGTTCTCTTTGTTTCAATTCTGTTTTGTCCATTATCCAACATTTAATAGTAAAGAGTTGCTCGCAAAAAAAGAAACAATCTTTAACAACTGATTTTGTCAAGCCGATAACGATCACAAGAGCTAACAAACCTATCCATTGCTCCAGTAGTTCAGATTCGGATATAGCACAAGCAAAAGGTTTCGCAGCATAATCCGCTTAGCAGTGATGAAGAAGAATTTGCATAAATAATATGCATCAACATTTCTTTTTATAAATTTGAACTTTTATTTAGTTCTTAATTTTTAAAACGTGAATTATTTTGTTAAATTTTATTAATTTATTATAATTTTATAGAAGACTTACTAATAAAATCTTGAATATTAACCTATTAAAGTTTCTTTTTATTAATTTCAATGCGGTTTTTTATAATTGGAACCTAGCCCATTTTTATCTATAGAGTTCATATCTCTTACAACGCGAAGTTTCCTAAGAACGTATTTGTCGCGTTGTAGGAGGGTGACTGTACTCATTATAATTAAGTATCCAAGTAAGTCAAGTAATAAAAATTAGTGACCGAGTTAGTAATTCTAGTGACCCAAAAATAATGCCAGATTAAATCAACAATCTTTTATCATAAGTTTACTAATTTTAATTAAGAATTTTACAATATAATAATTATTTAAAAAATTTAAATAAAAAAATTAAACTAGAAAATGAATTTGAGTTGACACAACATGACACCAAATTTTTCGTGTAGTAATTAAAATTTTTAATTCGATTTCCAATATTAAATCAAACTTAGTTTTGGACAGATTATTTCTTAATTAAAAATAATTATTATAATAGTAATAAAAAAATGATAATAAAAATTTAATTTTAATTTATTGGTTTAATTAAATTCTTAATTTTTTGCATGGTATCTAAGTATGTATCAATATCATATTGTGTTTAAATATTTGCTAATAAATAGCGATATTTTTGTTAAACATTATTTAAAATAGAAAGAAATTAGTATTAGATTATAAATTACATTTAATTTTAGTAGGTAGATATTGGTCCTCTGCACTGTAACCACCCCCTCCATCCCTTTTTCTACAGTGCAGAAGGGTAATTTGTTTTTCGTCAATGTGCAGCACTATATTCAGGGGTATTTTAGGGTAAAGTTTTTTCAGTTCAAAATGAACTAGAGTGCAATGAATCAATGTGTTTTATGTCAATGTGAAACACAATCGTGAGGTGATATTTTAGGTTCGGGATTTTTTGTACAGGGAATTCAGCTCTCTTTAAAAAGTCCTAAGTATTTATTTTTATCCCAAGATTATTGAACAGGAATTTATGGTAACATATTTTGAAAATTCGATGTCTTTGGATAAATCGAGGTAATAAATTAAAAATAAATTAATTAAAGTAAATTAAAGTAATAACTTAAAATTTATGGTAAGATATTTTGAAGAATCAATGTCTTATGAGAAATTTTAAATTAAGAAAATTAAGTAGATCGTTTTTAGGAATGGACGTTGTTTGAAAAATTTAAAAAGTAATAAAGTTTTAATGAAATAATAATAATAATAATAATAATAATAATAATAATAATAATAATAATAATAATAATAATAATAATAATAATAATAATAATAAATGATAATAATAATAATAATAATAATAATAATGAGAATAATAACTTACAACCACGTACCTACAACTAGGTACAAATAAACACATAAAAAATAATAACAATTAAAAACAATAAAAGAAAACAAAGATTCAAATTTTATTCTTTATCACATATTTGCTTATAATACTCTCTTCTTAATTCAGCTAGTAGAACGTGTACTATTTCTTTCTTCTTATATTCTTGACAGCATTTACATCTAAAAAGACAAGTTAACTTTAAAGGATTTTCACAAACCACACAATTCACTAGACATTTCTATCTAAATCCTTCTACTGATTCGTAATGTATACGAAATATTTGTGTTGATTCCTGTTAACTGATTTATTATATAAGGCAGCAGTTTTGGAGCGCAATATGAAAGTCTGTTTTTCATATTAAGGAAGAGCTCTTCCATCTTCAATAGTATAATTTGTGAAACATATGCTTCTTGCTCATCAATTATTTTGAATTTTTGCTTTTGTTAATAATCAAAAGATTTAAACACAACTAATTAATTAACTTAATAAAAATTCTAGAATTTCTTTGTCTGTTGTTGGATTGAAAATCAATGATTTTATAAAATTATGAATTTCTTAAACTTGATTGTAATAATCTATATTTTTAATTCATAATATGACTACTATGCCACTTGTAAACACAGTGACACATAGATGGTTGTACTGGAGGAGTCGCAAAGCTGGAAATAATTCTGGTTCATAGTAACAATTGGATTTCATCGGCAAAATAGTGATTCACATTGATATTAAAACTTTTGGCCCTCTGTACTCTAGTTCATTTTGACCTGAAAAATCTTTAGCTAAAAAAACCCTTTACCCTTCTACAGTTTTCATTATATATTTTAAAGAACTAGTATCAATGAAATATTTTTCTTGGTCTTTTAGGCGGTTTTTCAGTGTCTAAAAGCAGAATGTGATATAATATTTTTAGGGAATTGAAATCATTTTGAAAATAATGTTTTACTAGTGTCCATGTCCTTTTTCTATTAAGTGGTGTTTATTTGATGAAAATATTTTGATTAATATATTCTGGACTTTTTCGGTTTTATATGAAACATTCAGCAATTTTCAAAAGTGTACTAATTATGAGTTTTTACAATATAAACTAATTCACATGGAATACGGTAAACATTTTTTTCAGAAGATTATCAACAAATAAAATTATTGAAATTTTATTTTCCTTGATACTTTTGATGAAATTGTCAACATTTAATTTTTATCATATTATCAATTTTTTTCTCTAATTTTTATCATGAATATTTCTTTAAATATTTAGAATCTTTATATACCTTATTCTGTAATTGTATGAAAATGACTGAATAATTAATTTCCTTTTCTACATAACACAAATTTTGGCAATGCTAAATTGTAGTTACATAGGAAAACAAAAAATAAATCTTTATTACAAATTATGTCTTCAAAGGAATTGTAATTTTAATAATAACGAAGACCAATTAATGAGATAAATAGGATAACGTTACAATAAATAAATAATTATGCTTTAGAGTTGATAGGCTCAATGACTTAAATGAAATATAAAAACAAATTATTAACTTCGTGAATATTATTTATAACACATTTTTATACATCATAATGACCATAATGAATAAGAACCATAATGAATTCTGTCATCAATTATAAAAATCAGAAATTATTTCATTTTTCTTTTTATAAACTTTTAGATTAATATTAATAATAAATAATTATCAATAATATTGTTGGCAATTTTACATTATTTTTCACTTTAATAAAAATATTTCTAAATTTTGTTTGAAACAATAATCAATATTTAATTAAAGAAATAAATTTAGAAATTGTTGAGCAAATAATTGAATGTAATTTTAATTAAGGAAACTATCTTGGAAATAGTACAAATGACATTTGTTATCAATGTTCGAGATTGGGCGGAATTTGTTTTGCGGAAGATAATTTAAATATGTAAGTTTAAAAAAATTTAAAAAAAATTTCGTTTGGGTCACATTCTATGGCAAAAAATTATTTTTTAAAAACTTAAATATTTAGGAATATTATTTAAATGAATTAATTTGCTGTTTTTAGAACGTGTTTGTTATGAAAATATTTGTCTAGATGTTATATGAATATTATATAATATTAAATATATAAGATATCCCCATGTTTATATAACATTAAACCTATAATCATATAATATATATTCATAACAATAAATACTATATCACATTTTATTTTAACTAAATTATTCAACAGACAACCAGAATATTGCATATAATAATGATAATAATGATATCTTATATTTTTAATATTATAAAGGAAATTGAATAATTTATTATAATAATACTATGATCATTATCAGTATTTACTGAATATACAAAGTTTGAAAATTTATAAATAAGTCTACGTGATGTATTTAGTTTCTTTCCAAAATTTCCCCAAAGAAAATAAAATTACGAAAATCTCATTTTTGTATCATTACCAAATTTTTAATCCAAAATTTCAAAGTAATAATAATAATAATAATAATAATAATAATAATAATAATAATAATAATATTGTTTTATTAAAAATATTGACTATGAATCAGTTAATATATCGATGATTTTGATATTCAAGAATTTTCGGCACCACTCCTTCTATTAGCCCTCCAATGAACTGGCGGTGCATTCATATGTATTACTTTCATTGCTTATGCCATAAGTGATTTATTTATCAGCAGAGGTGTTAGTATACAATCTCCTGCTGCATTCCTGCAAAATAAGAACGTAATTAAATCTTTCGCCACCTTAAAACCACTAGTGCTTCCTTTCGTGTTTTGCTATGTAATTTTTGCTAGTGAATCTATTTTAAAATTCAAACTATCTATTTTATGGATTTTCAATTCAACATAATAAATAATACGTACATATTATAATAAATTAACGATAAAAAATTACGAACTTCAAAATGTTTAATATGACTTTTCACTTCAACGTTCAAACCGTAATGTAAAACAAGAAATATAACTAAAATGAAATATTAAATATAATAAATATAATTGGGATTCCCCTATTACACTATACCAGTTAAAATAACGCACTTACATACATTATCTAACTTTTTAAATATTATGTTTTTCGAAATAATTCACCTCAAATTAAAAAGCTATAAAAGAAATAAAAATAAAACTTAATAATTTTGTTAACACACCATGACTGGACTATGTACATTTTAACCAAATCACAAAATATTTCAAAAATCTTTGGTGAATTTCTTTTAGAAGTACAATTTTTGTCTCTGTAAAAAAATCCTAATCGTGTAAAAACAGGATTGTTTATATTTCTTAAACCGTGTTATTTTAAAATCGTGCAAAAAAAGACCGTGTAAAAACCGGATTAGGTGTATAACCAATGAATTCCATTACTGACAGTAGAAATGACATTGAATTTTATAAAATTGGTTCGCAAACTGAATATATGGGTTTGAATGATGCTTTGTTAACTGTTCAGATCAAGATTGTAGACAAAGATAAAAAGGTGTTGTGTGATGTAGATGCTATGATACCAAAGCAATTTCTTGTTTCACACACTTTTTAAAGATGCAGTTCTTGGATTTAATAGTATTAAGAATAAAGGCAATAATAATACATATATGTTAAAACAATAATAGAAACTATTATTAAATATAATTTCGATACTAAAAATACATGTCTTACTCCTATGGGCTATGTGGCAACAGATGATGAAAGGAAAAAGTGGATTATAGGCTCAAATGTTTTCATCAAGTGCTCATCATTACAACTCGACTTCATGGATCAACCGAAATATTTACTTCCTGGAATTAATAAACACATAAGGTTGAAAAGATCTGATTCTGTATTATCACTAACTAGTGCTACCGGTCAACCAATATGTAAAGTAGTTGATGCAAATTTTGAATATATTCAATCCTTACAAAGTAAATTATATGATAATATTGATCAGTTCAAAAAATCAATTGTTGAGAATAAAAGGGACATGAAAATTCTTGACAATAAACATGATAGTTTGTTTAGATACATTGAAATAATAATTAAAGAAATTGGAGCAATCAAAGGATCGGTAGAATATTTGAAACCCGTTAATAATTCAACTTCGACAATTTCAAACAATATGGCAGCAAACATGAATACATCGATATTTAGATTACCATTGCTAATTTTAAATTATTTCAATGTTAAATAAATGTACTGATTATGTTTCATTGTCTAAATAAATTTCATAAAAATATTAATTTTGACAGTTCATAAAACCTTCAAAATGACCCTTGTGTCATTACATACCTGATATAATAGAACTTGAAAATTGCCTTTATTTTTCTTATTATGATGAATTAATGTGCCAAATCGCAGTTTGGTAGGCCGCTCTTAATCCTGTACAACTCGTTAAATATGTTTCATGAAAAAAATGATTAACAAAATTTTAATTAATTAATAAATTAGTTTTTAATCTAATTGACTATATAAAATTAACTTTTAGTTTGGTTTTCCCATATCTTCTCATATTTTTCCCAAAAATATTTTTATTATTTTTTAAATTTTTTATTGATTTTTGTTTTTTAATTTGTTTTTTAAACTTTTCGAATTTTAATTGATATTTTAGTCAAACTTTATACCTTTTAAATTTGCTAAATCCCAAAGTTTTTGTGATTTAAAAATTTGGGGTTTTATAGTTTATCGTATTTTTTTTTCTTTTGATTTTATCTTTATTTTTCTGGCTATTTTTGAATTATGAGGCAATTTATATAAAAATGTGAGAAAGAAATCTAAATATAACTTTACACAAAAATTCATGAAAAGTTTTATTATTAAGAATAAATTTGTACTATTTTTATTATATGAGATTTATAATTAAATATTCAAAATTAATATTCATAATTTATTATTTTATTTAATAATATTATAAAAATCATATTGTATTTTTGGAAACTTACTAATTTGAAATCTTTGCTGATAAAATAATTTAAAAATAAAATAATTTATTTCTGAAAAAATATTTTTTTAACAATGATTCTGCATGAGTAATTTGGTTATTGTTAAAATGTAATCAGCCATTTTCAGTCAAAATTTATGCTCATAAACAAAGTAACTAATATTTTTAATTTATAAAAAAATTTTAATTTAAATTTCTAATTTATTTTTATCAATTTATAAGTAAAATCTTTTTTTCTGTTCACATTTGATTTGTTTTTGTTTTACTATAACTTTTCATTTATTTTCAATTTAACTTGGAATTTGATCTAGTCGTAATTCAAATAAATTAAATTTACCAATTTAATTTTAAAATAATTCTTCAAATATTTAAATTTAAATTAGTTAAATATTTAAATAAAAAATACGTGCATACTTAAGTTGTGTTTACATAAATTTGGTAACATAATGATATTATGAGATTTTCCTGCTCCTTATTTACATTCAATTTGGTCTAGCGGCTGAGCGGTCAAATCCTCTAGTGTCACTGCAAGGTCATTGGGTTCAATATCAGACGCAATAGTTTCACGAACGTCAAATAATATCGATGCTAATCTGTCATTAGAATTTGTGTGCAAGATTCATTATTTTAACCATCCATTTTTGACATTCATTCCTTTTGCAAAATTTATTAATTTTAAATCCAAGAAAATGTCAAAAATATTTCAATGCAAGATACATACAATTATCCACTTAAACCTTTAGTCTTGAACATTTGGAAATCAACAGTTGAACTGCTACCAATTTTCACTGGGAAAAGAGTGAATATCAATAATTTAGTCAATTATTACAATATTCGAACATTTATAAATTGTTAAAAATCGCTTCGGAACATTTTGGACCAAATCGACATTGACATATTTGACAAAACATTTATATATTTATATAATTAAGCACTGATTATAACCACAGAATAGTGAATAAACCATTTTTTCAGAATATTCTATAAGGAAAGATTTATTAAATATACAAATATATTAATTGTCATGTTCCATCATTTTAATTACCTTTAAGGCTAGTTTCAGTCAAGTTCTGTAAAAGGTTTGTCCGAAAAATCATAAATTATATTAATAAACACTAATAATAAAACAAATGTTTCCATCGAATGGCATATCATTTTATAATCAACTCAATACCATTTGATGTCCTTCAAAGTTGATGTTCATCCGTGTCTCTATAATGTTTCATTTGACGGAGCAAACAAACGAAATATTTTTTTCAGCACTGAAATCATTCTATAATTTATTCTATATCCTCTTCACATTTGACAGAACTTTTAGTTTTTTTGTTTTTTTTTCTTTTAATGTTTTTTGGCGTCATTCCAGGAGATAGAATAATATTTTTTATTTTCCCTCGAATTTTCGACAGCCTTTCTCAAGAATTTCTACCGTAAATTTGCGTTATAAATTATAAAATATTGATTTATAGAATATGTCGAATATCTGTAGAATAAGAGACATAATTAGAAAATAAATTCAGAAGTTATATTTATCCCGAATAATAAATTTGATGATGAAAATTAAAAATATTGTCATTGAAATATATATACATCAAAAAGAAAATATTCCAATATAATAATTAAATATAATAATAATAATAATAATAATAATAATAATAATAATAATAATAATAATAATAATAATAATAATAATAATAATAATAATAATAATAATAATAATAATAATAATAATAATAATAATAATAATAATAATAATAATAATAATAATAATAATAATAATAATAATAATAATAATAAATAATTCTTAGAATCTCTTTAGTCTGTGATTTATATTTATATTTCTTTTTCCATGAACGCCTTGTAACTTGATAATATTTATGTTATTTTGACTAAAATATAAAAATTGCGCAAAATATTAATAATTTATTTAGATGAAATTAAAAAAATATAATGATTTTTGTTTTTTTAATGTATGTTTAAGATTTCAGAAAACACCGAACATCATCAAATCTCAGTGCAGTTGTCCATTCAACACAATCACACCAAATGTAAAGCAAAATATTAACAAATTTCAAATATGTATGGCAATTCGTGGTAAATTAAATTTTATATAAATTTATGAAAATTTTTTAAAATAAATAATGCAATTTTACGAACTTTAAAATTATCCTTAAAAAGATATTTTGTTATTTTCAGTCTATAATTTTTGTCAAATTAAACAAATTATCCTATAAATGCCACTACCTACCAAGATTAAATATACTACTTGTCAACACACTTTTAATATAATGAGAAAATGAAAGAAAGCTTTTCTTAAAAGCAATTTGGAAGTGCGTCCCAAAAAGCATTTTATTGGTCATTTCAAAATTTCTAATGAAATTTATAGTATGCAAAAATTCCGTAAAATAAATTAAATATTTAAAGATTTTATATTTTATCCCGACGAAATTTTCGGATATATGCAATATTTTTCACTTCACTTTGTATAACATTTGTTGACACGGTGAAAAATCAAAAGAAATGTTCAATATTTTCAAATTTTATGATTTAATTGTTATTAGATTAATAAATAATCGAAAGTCTTTCATTTTATAATTAAGTTTTAGAAAAAGCTTCTGATATCATTTATTAATTATTTTATTGTAAATTGATATTGCAAACAGGAAACTATTGTTTGATATTATATTTGACAATTTTTGAAAGCTTTTTCAAAATTCCACCGTCTATAAATGGTTCTCTATTGGTACTAATGTTAAAATACACAATAAAACTTGCAGATGTAGAGTAATTATTGCTCTGTAAATATTTCTTTTTCTAAAATTTAAACAAAAATTTAGTTCTTTAAATTTAAAATTAATGCATCTCACACAAAATTGATAAATGATACATAAAATTAAAATTTTAGAACTTACTGTTTGAATGCCGACAGAAATAATAAAATATTTATCATGCACTGAATTTAAAACTTTTATTTTCTTTGTATAAAACGACATTTAAAACACAAATATTTATATAAATTTGCAAATTAATTTTAAATATACAACCTCAAATACGACAATACAAACACAAACACATATTTCTTTGCATACACACAACTCTTAAATCCTTTTTATTATTCACTTATATGAATCTTTCTGTTCAGTCGATAGTGATCAAAAACTTGAAAAGAGAGATTACAAGAATGTGGCATTGTATCGATGACACAATTCAAATACAATCTATGCAGGATTAGAAATCCACTAAAAACATAACTATTTTTACGTTATTAAACCTGGTTTAATGGAATAAGGTAATCTTAATCTAAAAAAACATATAGAGCCTTTTACATATTTACTTATGTATTGAATCTTAGTGTTGCATGGAATAACATTTTATATAGAAATTGAGAAAATGTTAGAAAAATAAGTCAAACTAACCCAATATATAATAAAGAATTCAGGTAAACTATATGTAATTGTTACAGGGAAAAATAGTATTTAATATTTTCAATGAACTTTCATGAATTGAATATTTCGAGAAAATTAAGAGAAAAAATAGTAAATAATGAAGATGAATTTCGATTTTAATAGTTTTTATGAATACCAGAATTTCACTGTAATAATAACAAATTTTCATTATAAATTTTATTTACAAAATCTTCTTTTGTAACTAATTCAGGAAAACGGGCTTGAGCAGAAATTTTGATTTCAGGAACTTGTACAATTTGTTCGAATTCAGTGGCAAATATCAGGTTTTATAAGCAAATATGTATATATTTTTATACTTTTAATTTTTTATTTAATTTAAATTGTAAATATTTATAACTTCTACTTATATTAACGAGTTTTACAAATTTAGAGAGATAAACTTAAAAAAGTCAATATTAAAATCTAAAAAACACTATTTTGTGAATATTTGCCAATTTTGACAAAAATGCATAAATAAAAATGTGGTAAAAAATATAAAAAATATAAAATCCTAAAATACCAAATTTTAAAAATTGATTTAGTGGTTTGCACGCCAACTTGTATTATAAATTACAATATTCCATAAACCAGGTTTATTGTTATTATTATTATTATTGTTATTATTATTATTATTGTTATTATTAATATTATTATTATTATTATTATTATTATTATTATTATTATTATTATTATTATTATTATTATTATTATTATTATTATTATTATTATTATTATTACATGAATATTAGTTAATTTAGGTGAATATTGTAATGATAACGATCTTATCTGCCTATCAAAAAATTCAAAATGTATTTACTCTCATGACTATCTTGCTACGATTTGCCAGTGTAAAACGGGATATGTTGCAGTTTACGAAAGAAAGAAAAGCCACTTTAATTGCTGTAGGTAAATTATTTATAATTTATTAACGCGAATATACGGTTAAATAGATAAGTAAATTAAGATTGTAGAAAATTAAAATTTAAGAAACTATAGTCTTTTTGCAAAATAAACATTTAAAATATTTAAAGATTTTGTAAAATCCAAATAATCAATTCAAACTTTATTTATTTTAATATATTCTAAATTAATTTTACAATTGTGACTGAATGCAATTTTAATTAGTTTGTAACTTTAATTACTAATAATGTTCAATAAAATAACAGTTATAATAATAATAATAATAATAATAATAATAATAATAATAATAATAATAATAATAATAATAATCATTATCATTTATTAAAAAAGCTTGACCATGTATTAGTAAATATATTGATGTTTTTGATATTCACGAATTTTCGGCACTGCCTTTTTCAAGTAAAAATAAAGAAAGAAAGTTGAAAATTCATGAATATCTAAAACATCGATATATTTACTGATTTCATGCTATTTTAATAAATACAATGTAAAAGAATTTAGTGAAATTTATTATAATACAATAATAATATAAATAATAATAATATTAATAATAATTATAATATTAATAATAAATGTAAATTCTCTACGCATTATACCTAACCAAAGAAACATAATACCTTTAAAAATATTAATAATTGTGCTTAAATAAGTTTTCTATTCCTCAAAATACATAAAAGTCATTGGAAAAACCGGATAAAGGAAATAAAGGAAATTAAGTGACAATTAGGATTTTTTTCGGTAACTTTTTAAATATCATAAACTAGATTTTCACACTATTATAAAAAATTAATTATGTTTATCTTCTAGTCAGAAATTTACTAATATATAGTTTTAAATTGTTGATTGAGTAAAATACTTGAAATTCACAGAAACGCTTCTAATTTTTATATTTGTGAAATATTATTTGATATTTTTAAATATAAAAAATGAAAATATGTAAAATCTATTTTTTAGTGTAATATTTATTGTGATTTCTAAAGGCAGACTAGTTTTTCACTTATTTGGGTCTCGCGGTAATTATGTTAGAAACTTGATTCCGCTTATTTTATTAAAAATAACATTTTGTATAAAAACATCTTTTATATTCTATAATATTTATCTGTTTTTATTTTCATTATCTTTCTGACTAAAAATTAATATTTAATTTTATATTTAACACAAATTTTCAACGCACCTTTTTCAACTATTTGTCATTATATTAATATTCATTCAAAAATATAAATTGAAATCTTATAATTTATAAACTTTCAGATCAGTTAGTTAGTGATATTGAATATCCACGATGTAGTCTCTGTTACTCCTCGGGTGGAACATGTATTATCCAAGTCAAGTCTAGAAGAAATGTAGTTCTGAAATGTCTATGTGACAAATATCAGTATTTTGATGTCACTGGCCATTCAGTTCAATGTGTCAAAGGTAAGCAATATTTTTTCAAATATTAAATATCATATTTTAAAACATTTCATAATTAAAATACTTATTCTGTCACATTTGCATATTATTCTAAGATTTACTATTATATTTTAATATTATTCAGTTTTGTTTAAAATATTTGTTGATATTGTAAACTTTTAATTTTTTAAAATATAATTGAAATATAAATATAACCAAATGAAATAGAGATATAAAAATATGTAAAAATAAATAATCGGAAATAATCTGATAGAAATGATTTTGTCGGAAAATTCATGAAATAGGATGGAAAATACAAAATTTCTGTAAAAAATGGCCAGATGTCATCTATATTGGATCACATAGAAATTGGTTTGTTAGGAATATATTAATTTTATCCCAAATATCATTCATTGAGTTATGGTAAGTTTACAGTAATGTTACTCTAATAAAAACATATTATTTTAATAATTCATTTAATTTTATTTTAATTAAAAAACCTAGTTTGGGTTAATAACATTAATAATATTAAATTAAATAAATAAAAACTTGTCAATCAAACTCACTTAACTTAAAGTTTTTTTATTTTAAATTTATGTAAAATTATCAATCAAAATATATTTTATATTATCAAATATTCAAAGAATACATATTAAATTTAATACCAAAATGATATTTAAAATTTATTCATGTACACTTAAAATTTGCATGTTACAGAAAATTATAAATTGAAAAAAACTATAAAACATGTTTATTTATATACAAATAATTTATAAAAAAAAGACTAACAAATTTTTTTTGACATTAAGTTATTTTAAATTTTCTCTAAAATAATATTACATCAATTACATAGAAATAAGAAAATATTTCCAAAATTTCATTTAAAAGTTTATTTAATATTTATATTTATATTGAGATAATTTGTTAATTTCATTTTTTTTAAATTTTAATATAAAATTTCTTTTATATCTATTAAAAATTTGTAATATTTTGTTTTATTTAAGCTTTGAATAATCGTTGTATTAATTTAAGTTAAAACACCAAAATAGTTGCATTTTAGTTTTAACTATTAAATAATTTTGAGAAACTTGTCAGTAAAGTTAAACGACCAATTACAATGAAAGTTTAAAGGCAATTATGCAATACAGTGTCCCTTGAAGTGGTATTCTACAAACCAAAATCATTTTGGAGCTACAATTTTTCCCATATTTTTTTATATAATCTAAAAAATTCTAATTCTAATAATATTATTATTATTATTATTAATTTATTAAATAAGCAAATTAAGCAAAAATAAGCAAACAGTTTGGGAATTTATATTATAAAGTTGTGTTTATTTGACGCAATATGTTTATTAATAAATCTGAAAATCTATGTACATGTAATGGATGTAATGACACATATATTGGAGAGAGTTCATATTATCCCGATATTCATGTTCGTGAAAATTGTCAACCGATGCAATCAGTTAATATTAATGAGCATAATATGGATTGTATGAGTAAAATTGTCATGTCTAATTTTAAAATTTAATTAAAAAATTTCAATTATAATTAGCGAACTTTTGTCGATAAAATCATTGGATACGGAAATAAATGTGCAAAATGCTGTAAACACTTGAGTTTTAAATGTTTTGAAATAGTTTGGGTTATAAGTTATGTGTATGTATATTGTTGTTGTTTTCAAATGTATTTAAATTATTAAGTTAAATAATTTTAAATTTCAAACAATTAAATCTACCAAAAGTTGATTATACTAAAATGTAAAAATTAAAATATTTTTAATATATATTAAAAAAAGAGTTTGAAGACTATAAATCAGTAATATATCGATGTTTGTTACTACTCACGAATTTTCGGCACTGCCTTTTTCAAGTGATATATATATATATATATATATATATATATATATATATATATATATATATATATATATATATATATATATATATGTGTGAGAGAATTAAATATTTCAATGATTTATTACGATAATTTTAAATGATAAATAGTTGACTATTAAAATAACTTTTAATATAATTTTTAAATTGAATTTTTTTAATTGAATTTTTGAATTAAAAGAAAGTTTTATTAATAAATAATTTTTAAATAAATATATTTTAAATATCGAAATTTTAATAAATGGTTTTCAAAATATTTTATTCAACACTGAATATTTGTTTGAAAATTATACAATATTTCATTAAATAATTACTTGGAATTATGACGTTGACTTTTGAACCGGATTTAAAAAATAATTTAGAAGATGTGTTAACAGCTTTTAATAAAGTAATTTTATTCACATTTTATAGAAATAAAACTTTTAAAAAAATAAATAAACGGATACTTGATGGAAAGTTAAATATAAAATGAAACAATACAAATATTATAATAATTTTAAAAATTTAAAATGATGATTTATTGGTAGCAGCATTAATTTTGTTGCGAAGTATATATTCAATAAAATGAAAGAATTTTCAAATATAAAATTAATCCTTTACAATTTCCTTCATACGAAATTGAAATGAAATTGAAAAGGAATATTTTTTAGTTGAAAATTATTTCATTTTATTGAGTATATACTTCGCAGTAAAAGGCTTATAATATCATTAAATTATAAGAGCTTTTTTCAATTTTCACTTCCGATTTCTTTTCAATTGGCTATTAATCAGTAAATATATAGATGCGTTTTTATATCTTTACTGATTCATAGTCATTTGTTTAATAAATAAAATATCATTTAATTGTTTAAACTTTTAAAAATAAATATAATATTCATTTTGTAAAGTATTTTAATAATTATATTTATTAGTAACGGCTGGTATAAAATGTCAATTCACAAAAAATTGAAATCTGTTTGAATATTCCTACAAATTATGAATATTATGCAAATTTACTGGATTACATCCGAAGAACACCAAAAGCAATATCTATATCCGATGCATATTCTCATCGAAAAAATATCAGTAAAAAAATATGCAAAATGAACGAATATAAAATTTCATATGAAAAAACAGTAGCATCACTTTGCAGCGATTTTGAAATAAACACAAAACCGTCAGATCATTGCGGGATATCAAATGGTAATTATTTGGTGAGTTGAGATTATTTCTTTTTTTTAGTATTTTCGACAATTAAATAAAACATTTTTTTACGAAAGGAAAATCATTTTCCAAATTCATTTTCAGTTTTAAAGAAATTAAAGTTTTATCTAAATATATCTTGTTTTTCTTTACTAGATTAATATTTATTATTATTATTGTTTTAATACTTAAACTTTAATCTCATGTATTATGAGTTGGTAGAAACGTGATCAGTATTTTAATTTTTGATTACCAAAATTAAATTAATATTTCGCCGCTCTTTTTTATAACTTGGTCAAATTTTCGTCCACTGACATTAATATAACGTCAATGTAAAAGATCAAGCAAACTATCATTTTCAAAATCATTGGGACTGTTAGTCATAGTGTTTCTGTAGGAAGGTTGCGTGTATATTATAACCTCAATTTAGTTATCTAGTTTAACACGTTCACGCCGGCGCCGATTTTCATACTACGCATCATCTGGCAGCACAGTTTATGTTATTGAACAAAGGTTATGTTTATAATACGTTAATAATTATAATTGTAATTAAAAATAAATGTTTTTTTTATTATAAATAACTTAATAAGTTAATTTAAATATAATATTCAGTTAATATATGTGCATGAGTTTAATAATAAATAAATATTAGGGAATTTTATTATAAAAATAATTATATTTGAATCATATAAACATTGCAATTATTATAATTGTTTTAAAACTCAAAGATAATTTTCTCTATAATGAAATTAAAACTAATTAAAACACAAAAAAACAATAATTTTTATTATACACTAATCAATATTTGCAATTTTAGTTTTCATCTTCTTTTTGTTTAGATATATTTTGAAGAATCCCTTTATTTTTCTGTAAAGTGATTACTGATTTGTTTAATTGTTACTTTGTCGATTGATGGTCCTCAAGATTATTAGGATTCTCATCCGTTAAAACATTAATATTGGTTTGCAAATTACTAAATAATCCCATACATTTTATTTAATAAATTATACACTCAAAACTTATCTTTTCATTTGTATGTTATTTAAACAAATTTCAATATTTCTTTTAAAATATTTTTTCGATAAATTTCTAATTAAAACTTTAGAATCTTTCATCTTCCTCATAATTATCTTTTTAAAATGTTTAAAATTTAACAATGATTTTAAAAGAATACAAAACAGAATAATTGAATTAATTCTTGAATAAAAATAAATTACAACGTTTGATTCAGTAAATCGAGTGAAGTTGAAGATTTAAATCAAAATCTGATTTTATAGAAACTTTTTATTTGATTTTTAAGAAACATCAAGAAACTGATGTAAATTATTCTTATATAAATCAATTTCATATAAATTTTTTTATTTAGAATATCAACTTTGTTGGCTTATACATGCGAGTTTGGAACCAACCTTACATCATCGATATAGCAAATGACTTTCTTTTCGATTTGACTTGTAAAACCGGTGTCGATCAAGAGGATCTGGTGAACGGCCAAATATTAGACAGGTAAATAACGATGTTAATAATATAGAAAGGGGGAGCAAATTTTCGTTAGTTGGAAATCTCCGTAAATATATAAATTATTTATAACTAGCTTTATTACTCAGTTTCACCAGGGATACATTTAAACTCATGAACATTAATTTTATTCATTCTTTTATTATAAATTTATTTCAATACTGGGTTATAAACAATATTTTTAGCCTTTATAATTCTCACATACAGCTATTCACTCGAGAAGTACTAGGTTGTCAAATCCAAACCTGTGACTTTGAACGTGAAAAGTATGTTCAAAAATTGAAAATTGTACAGTGGACCAAGATAAGGCAGCTAAAATGACGTGTGCAAATTTCACGACACTTTTGTTCACAATGCGGGAGATAATTTTTTGTGACAGGCAAATAAACTTTGTCTTATAGAACACTATTACACCGCTTAGCGTGAAGGATGAGTTCCAAAACCTTAGCAAAAATATGAGATCAGTGAAAAATAAATAAATTTTATTACATTTTATGAAGTTTAATTTTTTCTCTTCATATTCTAATTTTTCTTATGATTTCCAAATTTAACTGGAGTGGTAAGTAATTTCTTTTATTTTTAGTAATTTTATTCTCGTGTTTTAGTTTGTATTAGGATTCGCATCCGTTAGGACATTAATATCTGTTATCAAATCACTAAATAATTTCATAAATTTTATTTAATAAATTATAAACTCAAAAAATTGTATTCCTTATTTTTGCTATTTAAACAAATTTCCATTTTCCTTTTAAAATATTTTTCGATAAAAATATTTTTTAAAATTTAACAAAATTTCTAATTAAATCTTTAAGAATCTATCAACTTCCTCATAGTTTGCATGATATAATTTCAATATTTCCAATAAATTTCAATTCAACAAAAACTTTATAGTCTTCAAACAAAACTAATCATTATCATTCAAGTTGCAAAGACAATTTACAAAAATAAAATCTTTATTGTTTCTTCTAAAAACAATTTTATAATAAAATACAAATTTCTATTCATTAAATTATTAAAGAAAATTTGTTTAAAATTTGAATAAAATAGAAATAAAATGAAAATGCAATATACACTGACTCGCTTTGTTTTGTTTTGATAAATCTTATTTCTACATTTCTATAATTATTATTTCTATAAAAATATCGACATTGAACTAAAAAACACCACCGAAATGTATTAATATATTTGATGCTAATAATAAATTTTCTTTTCATTTTGTTTATTTTTAAAAAAGTAAAACAAACAAATATTAATTATAATAAATATTAGACAGAATCTTAATGAGGTTTTGCATTTTCTTTATTATGATTAAATGCAAAATAGGTTTCCATATTCTCCTCAATTTTAATGCGTTCTTTGGGAAATCCTTGGTTAAGTAAATGAAAATAAGAAATAGGGAAAAGGGCGTTGGTTATATATATATATATATATATAGTATTTATCGTCTAAAAGGAAATCTTACACATCAACGAGTTAATAAGTGTTTTTATTAATTTAAGAGTGAGGTTATATTTAACAAATATTCCCTTTTCTTTATTCGGATTACATTTTAGTAAATAATTACTTAATTACGTCGAAGAAAGCTTTTTCAAAGGTATGAAAGGTTTCATCATTTTAGTCAACATTCAAGACTTTATTAAATGAACAAACATTTCGCAAATTGATATGATAGTGCATTTGTATACTTTTGAGAATGATTGAGAATGAATGAATTATTTTGTTTAAAACAATTATAGGTAAAACTTTTTTTATTTCTTAAATTTTATAATAAATTTATTTTGATTTATTTTCAGATCATGGACAGGAACAGGGAAAGCTATTTTGCCGGATGTATTTATTAGTTTAGACGACACCGTAGATATGTATATTACCAATTCGAATGGCTTGTTATATGAATTTGTTTCTCAGCAGAATATTCAGATTCATTTCAAATCCTTTAAAAGAAAGGGTTGTTTAAATGAATTAATATTATTTTTTTAAAAAGGTTTTAATATAAAGTATCCATCAAATTTTAAGAGTAATTAGCCATTTTGATCTTTTAACGGTTTAACATATCAAATTGACATTGATATATTAAAATTGAGCCATAAGCGTTTCAAGCAGGCAATTGTTTTAACAGTTGAAATTTTATTTAAATGGAGTATCAAAAATAAAAGTCTTCGAAAATTTCAAATAATTGAAAAAACGTTTTTGACTTTTCTATATTTTAAATTTCATTAAAAATTATATTATAAATTTTCATCCTGTTCTGTTTGATTTCAAAGAAAATTCAACAATATTTTAACAGGAAACATAATTTAAAATTTTATTAAAATTTAAAATATATATTTGTAATTGTAAAATCTTTATCAGACCTGTTTTATCTGTGATCATTTTCTTGCAATTTCTTTTGTCTATTTTCTGAATTTTTTTTAATATTTTAATTGCTCAGTTAATTTTTGCTAAATTTAACATGTATTCAAATTTATATAATTCAAAATGGTACCAACAATAATCAAGGTAAAACAAGCAGGTAAGTAATAAAAACTTTGTATTCGTGTCATATGTACTGTGAGCGTAAAAATATAAATCAAAGAGAAAGGATTCCTTGTTAAACCTTATATCAAGCCATCTTTATTTATACTTTCAAATCTTCGTTCAAGAAAAATAGTTTCGAGAAATAGACATATATTATTTTGAAATTTTTAAATTTCATTATTAAATGGATTTTTTACATTTCTTTTGTATATATTCTTCTTTGTTACTCATTCTTACAATTAGAAATATAATTAGAAATATAATGAAATTAATGATAATAATAATTTATGTTAATGATAAAAATAGTTTCCTCTCTAATTCTATAAAAGAAAATCTGCAATATTTACTTTTACAAAGCTTGTGCAAAAATAATATATTAAAGCCATATTCTTTTAAATTTTTCAAAATCGTATTTCTCTTTCTCTAGCGAATGAATAGTGAAATAAAAATATAATTACAATACACTTTAAATGTTTGTTTAGTAAAAATAAATTAAAAATATTACACCTGAAAGCGATTATTTAATCAAATTACAATGAAAACTGTTGCCAAAATATACTAATCTTTCACTACTAATGTAATCCATTATCATGAATTTACAAATAATAAATAAATTTTATTAATCCTAATATTGAAAACAGACTTTATTTTATTGATGTAAATTCCATTTTTTATAAAATCAAAATATTTTGTTTCTATTCTAAGTATATAAAATTTGATCTTAAAACAAGCTCAATTTCACATAGTATAAAATCATATAAAATCATAACTTAACGGAAACCATTAGAAAAACAATTACTATATTTTACATAAATATTAATGTAATTCTCAATTTAGTCAGAAAATTTATCATATAATAAAATATTTAACAAAATTATTATTAATAATAATAATAATAATAATAATAATAATAATAATAATAATAATAATAATAATAATAATAATAATAATAATAATAATAATAATAATAATAATAATAATAATAATAATAATAATAATAATAATAATAATAATAATAATAATAATAATAATAATAATAATAATAATAATAATAATAATAATAATAATAATAATAATAATAATAATAATAATAATAATAATAATAATAGTAATAATTATAATTGTTTCCGCCGATTTGGCGTGGTTTTTGTGTCGCGTCTGTGTGCAGAATTATGGTGATAATGATGTGCGCACACAGACGCAAGCAATAGAGTCGCAGAGTTTGTTTTAACAACCAAGTTTTGGATGTTGTTTTAAAAAGGAGTATTTTGGGATATTTTAAAAATAAAAAACTCTTGTACATTTTCTAGTATCATCCAAGATTTCGAAAATCTCAAACAATCGTCGGAAAATGTTATTAAATCATCTGGTGAATATTATGACAATTCTATTAGACCAAGTGTTGACATAATAATTGCTGCAAAAGATAGTGCTATATATGCTGCTGGAACTTCGTTTAGAATTACAAGTCAAACCATAGATTTTTGGTCAAATGCCACTAATAGTTTTGCTCATCGTTTCATTTCAAAGGATAATAAAGCAGAATTTGGAAATGCCGAAAAGAAGGAATATGATATTCTATTTAATCGAGCTCTTAAAAGGATAAACACAATTCAAATGATTGCTAGCAAAAGTGTTGAACAATTATCCAATGTTTTGAATTCAATATACGATCAATCAGTGACAAAAAGCAAAGAATGGTTGAGACAATATTATGATGACTTCACAGATGAAATGATAACAGTTGTGTTGGAATATTTTTTCAAAAGTTAATAATGAAAGCCAGCCTCTGGGTCTTAATGTTTGCTGTAAACAATAATAATAATAATAATAATTGTTAGCTGCAATGACGTTGCAATCAACAAATTCTAAACTCATAATAATTATATTTTCTGATAAAACTTATTTCTTCATCAAATTGAAGTATTAAATTTTGCGGTACTTTAACTCTTTGGAGCCTGATTTATTTTTTGTTTACTTGTGTGATATGAGACGAAATTTTATATAAATGTGGATACTATTATCAATAAATGATAATTTTATGAATGTAGGGTACGTCCTTTTACGCTAATGGTCGAAATATTTGTATCATTAGGCGCTCATAATGCATATACTCCAAAGGATTAATTTCAATATTATCAAATATTAGTGATTGAAAGTCATGCAAAGTATTTTGAAAATAGATTTCTCAAAAAAATGTTATTTAGAACTATAGAACTTTTTTGATATTTTGCAAATATTTTTAATTTTTACCATTTGACCACCATAATGACAACATAAATATTTTGATTGTTAATTGAGTTGTATGAAATTACTTATGCAAAGTTAAAATAGAATAAAATATGTAATCCAAATCATTAATTTATTTATTTTAAAGAATTTTATATCCTACGTTAGAAAATTACATGAGTCTTTTTGAGAATTCGTAAACCGACTTTTATGAAATTTTAAACTTATAGCAAATAGAGCATGCTGGTATTCTGCAAAAGAAATATTTTAAGAAAAATATTATTGAAAAAAATAAAAAAGTCACCCATCCTGGACTTTCAACCCGCAACTCTCCGACATCGAAGAAATAATTCATAAATTATTGACAAGTGAACCCTTCGAAAATATTTGTTATGATTTTGTTGACCACTAAATTAAAAGAAATAAACGGAAAATGCATTTTTTAATGTAGTTATTAACCATTCTAGTAAATAAACTATTTTAAATATATAAAATTATAATAAATACATAAATATTAAAGTTTTGTACACTAAAGATTTTTTACAAATATATTTAAATGCATTTGAACAAAAAATTAATTATACAGATAATAAATTTGAAAGACAATTTCATACAGTATGGAAATAGATATAATTTAATATTAAAGATAATCTGTCTAAAAATTTAGAAGTTGTACTCTCAGTAAAAACAAGAAATTACATTGCGGAAAATAAAAAAAAACATTTTAAAATTATTACAACAATCTTTAACAAATTCATAAGGGTTTCTAAATACGAGATAAAATATATTTTAAGGTGAATAAATGAAATAAGAATAAAAAAAATTAAAGAAAAATAAAAAAATTCATCATATGACTGATTGCTCAGTAATTAATTTTTACATTAGAAAACTAATTGTCATTGAAAATGGTTTGATGTGAGTATACTGTTGAATGTTTGAACTTTGTCTGAATCAGGTCTCGTATTACATTATCATAATTACCTATTCTAATATCATGAACATTAATATATTGGATTGTTATTATTGAAAAAGAATATAACTTATACATCTAAATTTACAAAAACTTTTAATTATAATCGACAATATCGTATTTTTATTCCAATATCGTTTCCAAACCGACAGATCTTTTTCGAATGACAAATTGTTTATCCAATTTTTAAAATGTATGTTAAATTTGCAATAATTTACATGATAATTTATACATCAATTGCTTATATGTTGATACATATATATTAATACATCATTTTAAATGCGATCTGCTATAATTAGACAACTTTGAGGCCATATTTTATCAAATATTATTCAAGTGTGATTTATTGTCACTTAATAACAACCTTTTATATGTAAGAACTCTAAATATAATATAGGAAATTTGGAATTTGTTTAAAATAAACAAACAAATCAGTATTTTCTAAATTTTAAAAAACAAAAACTTCACTATTTAATTTATTATAATATCATTTATTCTTATAGATGAATATCCTTATTTTTTGGTGGAGAAATGTTCAGAAATTTACGTTGATTCTCAAATAACTATATTTCAAAGGTAAAATTTTGTTTAAATTAATTTTAATAGTAATATTTGGTTGAGACATTAAAAACTATCACAATAGAAAATAAAATTATTTCATTTATTATTTTAAATTATGTCAAAGAAGACTTTTTGAAAAAGAAACATTTTCCAAGAAGACTTATTATTTTAGTTACATAACAATTATAATATGGAATGATAACTTTTACTGTAATAAATATTCATTTCTTTAAAATTTAATAAATTTTATTTACAATTTTATTTATTTTCTTTCTTTCCATGCTATAGTTAAATGATTTTATAATATTTAACACGAATTATCGACATAGCCTATTCAAATAATACATACGTTGTACTTGTATTTTGATTACTCACATAAATATCTACAGTATATTTTATAAGTTTCCAATTTGCTGTCATTTGAACGATATTACTTTATTTTTTATTTTTGTTCATTTGGCATTTATTTTCCAGCGTTTAATAGTAATATTTCTAAAGACTTTGATTCATTTTTTGTTTTCATCTTACTTAGTGTTTTTAAATATACCATTTCTCTGAGTCTGTCTGAGTGTTATTCCTGCTGTTAAATGTTTCCTTTATTCCGGCATTAAATTGATTAAAAACCTGTTCACTTAATATTCATATATTTTTATTTCTTTAATTTGTTTTGATTATTATACTTTTACATTTTTACATTTTATGAATTTTTGTTTAATATTTCCATCTTATTCACCATAAATTAGTGTGCATTTTTAATTTGCTTTTAGTAAAGCTTGTAGATCAAAGATACCTTTGGATCAGAAGTTCCCAAACCGTAGCCTGCCCTTGAGCCCTCAACAAATTATTAAAGAATGTATTACTAGTCATAATATATTTATAAGTCTAATATAATTTGTAATATTCAAGCTTTACATTTAACTACTACAATTTCACAAAGTGACAATTTAACCAGAACGAATGGGCAAATATGTTCGTTGCCTATCACTTTTGACCAAATTTCTTGAACGTCCTCTATTAACATATGATTGCATCATTCATCAGGAGGCAATGTGTAGGAAAACGTTGAATATGAGTCATTTGATAGATGTAGTGTGTCAAATATGTCAATAAAATAATAGCACGAGCTTTGAACAGGCGTTTATTCAGAAAATTCCTTGCAGACTTAGAAGAAGAAAATGGTGAACTGTTGTTGTATTGTGAGGTCAAATGGCAATTAAAAAGGAAACGTTCTTTCACGATTCTGTGCTTTAAAAAATCATATCATAGAACTTTTGGCAGAAATCAATGAATTACCTGCAGAAGGTTTAGGTCTTGTTAGCAGCAAATGGATGAACGATCTCGTATTCCTACTTGATATCACTGATCATCTCAATAATTTAAATTTGAAACTAAAAAGAAACAACAAATCTTTTACAAATCTTTATAATGACGTTACCTAATTGCTAAAAGAAGTTTGACAATTTCCAGCATCTGAAAGAGAAAAAATCAGGTAACAAACTCAATTCTGACAAATACAAAAATAAGGTTGATGTACTTCTGGGTGCTTTACAATCCCGATTTTTCCATTATGCAAAGAAATATACATTGAAAGAACTCTCAGGACCTTGCACCAAAAAGATAAAGAACATCTAAATCCTGTTGGAAAATCATCGGTATACAGATATCTTTAACAATGTCAACCAAGGAAGGAAAGAAAAAATATTTACTATGAGATAATTATAGAAGCTTTAAAAATTTAAAGATTTTTGTTAGTGTTTCGTTTTGAATTTTAGAAAATATTTAACTAAAAAAATCTTTTAAATTTTAAATTCTTCAACAAATAATTTCATTATTATTTTTGACCAATGAGAAGTAAGAGAAAGGAAATAAGAGAGAAGATCAAAAAGCATTTTGAAAATAGAAGAAACCAAATTCCAGGAAATTGTCGAATAGTCTTATAGTCAAAAATCTTTTCATTTATATTAAATATATTATTTGCAGTAAAAGGCTTAAATTATATATTTAATTGTTTTATATTATTATTATTATTAGGAGGTTCATCCTGTAAAACATTAAAATCAGTTTTTGTTTCCATAAATTTTATTTCAGTAAATATCAGTATCAAATTATATCTTCTTAAAACTTTCTTATTTAAACAAATTTTCTACGAAGATATTTTTAATTAAAATATCTTCTTATTTTAAAAATTAATCTAAAATTTAATTTTTAAAATTTTCAATTTAAAAATTTCTTCATCATAAAACTTCATCATAAAACTTCCTCATAATTATTATTAATATTATTATTATTATTATTATTATTATTATTATTATTATTATTATTATTATTATTATTATTATTATTATTATTATTATTATTATTATTATTATTATTATTATTATTATTATTATTATTATTATTATTATTATTATTATTATTATTATTATTATTATTATTATTATTATTATTATTATTATTATTATTATCATTATTATTATTATTATTATTATTATTATTATTATTATTATTATTATTATTATTATTATTATTATTATTATTATTATTATTATTATTATTATTATTATTATTATTATTATTATTATTATTATTATTATTACTATTATTATTATTTATCTAAAGCTTTTAAAATAAATTCTAACTGCATTTAATAATCTCATTAAGGACTCATATTACTTGTGTATATTAAACCAAATGTTTATCAGTAACTCCAAAAATGTGATTTTGAGTATTTAAACTTTTTCTTCTCAACTAAAAGTTTTATTTATAATTAATTTTTTATATTTTTAGTGGTGATGATGATCATAAAATCGTATTATGGTTATAATTGATATTATTTCTGAGTACTTATTCTCATTTTCTGTCATTTACTCATAGAATGCTGGAATACTCTAATTTCTACAAATGCTTTTATCCATTTTTTTATGTGAATGCATTTCTATTTAAAAGACATTTTAATCAATTTTAAATTTAATTTTCCTTTTTTTTAATTTGTATTTTTAAAAATAAATTTTATTATTTTTTATATTCAAACAATTTTTATTTTACATGTTAGAAAACTGAAAAAGCTTAAAATAAAAACAAATTTTTGGGAAAAGAAATATTGAATACAAATTTGTTTTAATTTTTGTATTAACAAATAATTATATATAGAAACAAATAAAACTAGAAATTCTAAAAGTCATTATTAACCCTCTCAAATTTAGTTTACAAATTTTGATCTATTTCCAACCCTTGTTTGAAAGAACTACCAAAAACATTATAGTGTCAATCATATTATGAATAATTTATACAATTGGTTTAGTTAAATATTAGTTATTTGAGATGTTTTATAAAATAAATTTTAAATTAAACTTTACAGGTTTTTATGTTACTATGTATTTACAAAATTTATTAAATTCAGATTTGAAAATTGAAATTTTTTCATGTTATAATTTTATTTATTCTTTATATATTACTTCTAATTTAATTGGGTATAAAATAAATGAAAAAAATACAAATAATAAATTTCAATAAGAGTTAATACACAAAATCATAAATCAAGAAAATGACAAGGAAAAACAAATTCTCGGTTATTGGTAATTTCTCACGAGAAAACATAAAAAACCATCAACTATTTCACCAAAGGGACAAGAAACCCACGAAAGAATAAAACAAAGGCGAATTAATTATATAAGATATAAAACACAAATAAGAAAGGAATGGCAAATAAAATGAAAACGCAATTATAATTCCTAGTTAATTAATTAATTAAAGGTTGACAATTTTTAAAGTAAAAATGTAGAATTATAAATTACCTTTACGGTAAATATAAGAAATACATAAAGCGGTAGATTACTTTGTGGAGATAACTTTAAATAATAACAGTGAAATTTTATTGTTTGAAAGCATTTTATAAATGAAAAAAATTTTTTAGAGTGCTCTATAAAAACTTCAAAAATTCACTAGTGAAAAATCAAACTAGAAATTTAATAAATTAATTTATCTAAAAGTTATTAAGATAAAAATTATTATTATTATTATTATTATTATTATTATTATTATTATTATTATTATTATTATTATTATTATTATTATTATTATTATTATTATTATTATTATTATTATTATTATTATTATTATTATTATTATTATTATTATTATTATTATTATTATTATTATTATTATTATTATTATTATTATTATTATTATTATTATTGTTTCGACCAGTCAGAGGGGAATTGCCTCTGACTGTCAGTTTGTTTGGCGTTTTTTGTATCGCGTCTGTGTGCGCGGTATGATTAGACCGAATTTTGTTGGTGTGCGCACATAGACGCGATAAGTATGTTTATTTTCTACAAATTAATATATAAAAAATTCATAACATGAAAATAAACCTTCTTCTCGCGTCTGTGTGCGCACACCAACAAAATTCGGTCTAATCTACAATTTGTAGAAAATAATAATTGTTTGGCTGAATCAATCGATTTATGTTTCTGGAATTGTAGATTTTTGAGTGGATTTTGAATTCTAAGTTTTGTTGGGTTAAATGAATTCATTTAAACTCGATTGGAATTTTTGTAGTACATTTATGCCACCAATCTTTGAGCAAACTAGCTATGGTGAAGCTGAAATAGTCTTTATGCAATTAGACAATATCCACAGTGTTCGCAGTTCCTTTGATTGTATATCTATGTTTTCTATGAATGTTGAAAACTGGTTCGCAAGCATTGAAAATTCATATTGGTTGTAATATTTAAGCAAGATATTAAAATCAGCTTGAGATATTGCCAAAGCATTAAATGACAATGTTGTTAGTCTGACGATTGTACAACCTTTATATCTGCATTCTGAGAATTCTAAAGCTCCAATTCAAATGTATATAAACAGCTCAGAAGGTGCAGTACAAGCAGGAATGGCGGTAGATGATGCAATGCAGCACGTCCGAAGTCCAATTTAAACTTGGTGTATCGGTCAAGCTCGCTCAATGGCTTCATTTATTTTATGCTCCGAAAGACATGGAAGATCAGCTATGATTCATTGTTCTGATGGCAGAAGGGTCGAACTATTATCCAGTGTCTTGAATTCAATATATTTCCATCTTAACTTTTTATGGAAACAATTATTATTATTATTATTATTATTATTATTATTATTATTATTATTATTATTATTATTATTATTATTATTATTATTATTATTATTATTATTATTATTATTATTATTATTATAGATAATCTCTCATTTTTATTTATTATTATAAATAGTATTATAAAATTACCTTAAATAGTTATCACCTTACTTAAAATCTAACCATTTTTCAAAAACAAAATATCACTGTCTTTAATCAAAATAAAAAAAACAATTAAACAAAAGTGAAACTTGATTATAAACAACATATCACGAAAAACTATAACTGGTTTTATATATCATTCTGACTTACCATTGCAAATATTGCAAGGTGTTGCAGTAATTTTGTAATATTGTTTTATATTTTCAATAAATATTTAATTAATAAATATAAAATAAATATTATAATTTCTGTTTTGTTATAATTTATTCATTAATTGATAATTTGATAAAATTAATTAAGCAATCATACATTTACTAAGAGCATTTGTAGAGTCATATACCCTATATTTAACATACATTCATCCCAACTTTTCAATCTCAAATTTTAAAGGAGGCTCTGCTGAGTTTAACAAATACCTTTATATATACATATATATAGCACAGAGAAAGAGAGAGAAAATAAGTCAAATTAGAAAAAGGTTATGTTGAAATAGATTGAACTAAACGTATATAGCAAATTAATTTTTTAATTCTTTCTCTTTCCAAAGTAGAATGTTCTTAATTCCATAAAAATTAGCATAGCTTTTTATTGCGTTGACTGCTGCAATTAAAATTGAACTAAGAATTCATATACATTCAAGTATGTAGTTAGGAGCCCACCACAACAATTACCCCCAGGGGGTTGGTGGTGGGGTGGGGGGGGGTAATATTGTTGCAACTTTTGATTATGCAATTGTTGCAACTTTTGATTATGCAATTGTTGCAACTTACCTTTTTTGCTTTCTGGAATTTTCAGTACTAAAATTTTTTTTCAGACTATAGTGAAGGAGTCTCCATGGTCCTAGGATTTTCAATACAAAATCCGTCTATCACTGAAAAAGCCATAGTAATTTAAGGTCTCAGGATATGTTCAATAGAAAAAGGTGGTCTATACTAAAAAACAGTGGTAATTTAAGGTATCAAAATATTTTCAATACAAAAAGGGGTTTACAATAAAAAAGCCATGATAATTTTAAGTCTCAGGATATTTTCAATACAAAATCCATCTATAAATAAAAAAGCCATGGTAATTTAAGGTCTCAGGATATTTTCAATAGAAAAAGGTGGGTCTCCTTGGTCCTGAGATTTTCAATAAAAAAAGATGGTTTACCTAAAAAAGCGTGGTAAATTTTTGAATTAAAGAAATCTATGGTCTAAAATTTTGAATTACAGTAAATTATGGGCTCAGATTTTTGAATTAAAGTCTGAGTCTAATTATGAGTCTAAAAATTAAATTAAAGTAAACAATGGGTTCAAATAAGTTAATTAAGGTTCAAATTTTTAAATTAAAGTAAATAATGGTCCAAATTTTGAAATTAAAGTTAATTAATGGCTCAAATAAGTAAATTAAAGTAAACAATGCTCCAAATTTTAAAATAAAAGGAAATTAATGGCTCAAATTAGTAAATTAAGGTTCAAAATTAAAAATTAAAGTAAATGATGGGTCTAATAATTGAAGTAAAGTAATTAATGGGTTCAAATAAGTTAATTAAGGTTCAAATTTTTAAATTAAAGTAAATAATGGTCCAAATTTTAAAATTAAAGTTAATTAATGGCTCAAATAAGTAAATTAAGGTTCAAAATTAAAACTTAAAGTAAATGATGGGTCTAATAATTGAATTAACGTAATCAATGGGTTCAAATAAGTAAATCAAGGTTCTAAATTTTAAATTAAAGTAATGAATGGGCTCAAATAACTAAATTAAGGTTCTAAAAAATTAAATTAAAGTTAATTAAGGTTCAAGAATTAAAATTAAGTAATCAATGGTCAAAAACTTTAAATTAAAGTTAAATAAATAAATTAAAGTAATAATTTTTAGATAAGTAAATTAAAGTAATGTAATAAGTAAATTAAAGTAAGATTTTTAAATTTATTGACAAAAAGTTGGAATAATAGTCGGTGATTCAGAATTGAAAATTTTAAATGAAAATTTTTAACGAATATTTTTTTAAAATAATTTTTAATAAAAATTTTTATGAAATATTTTTCAATGTTAATTTTAGATGAAAATTTATATGTATTATTTTTCAATGGTAATTATGGATGCAAATCATTGTCAATTAATCATTCACTACATGAAATTATTGGTTAAATATGAAAATAAGGGTTATATTTAGTTGTTAAGTAAATTATGGTGTAAAATTAAGTAATAAAGGATAATTAGGTAATTTTAGGATAACTAAATTAAAGTTAAAAATTTTAAATAAGTAAATTAAAGTTAAAAATTTTAAATACGTAAATTAAGGTCAAAAATTTTAAATTAAGTACTCAATGGACAAATATTTTAATTTAAAGTTAAATAAGTAAATTAAAGTAATAATTTTTAAATAAGTAAAGTAATGTAATAAGTAAATTAAAGTAAGATTTTTAAATTTATTAACAAAAAGTTAGAACAATAGTAGGTGTTTGAGAATTGAAATTCTTTAATGAAATTTTTTATGAAATAATTTTTTAAGATAATTTTCCAATGTCAATTTTTAATGGAAATTTTTATGGAATAATATTTTTAAGATAATTTTTAATAGAAATTTTTTAAGTTAATTTTAAATAGAAATTTCAATGAAATATTTTTCAAAGTCAAATGAAAATTTTAATGGAATAATAATAATAATAATAATTCAACAATCAGTTACCAACAACCAGCTACCAACTACCATGTACTATCAACCAAGTAAAAACAGCCAAGTACTAACAACTAAGTACTTACAACCAGCTACCCGATACCAAATTAGGTATTCAATTAGGTACCATGTACTTACAACCAGCTAAATATTCTTCATTGTATTTTATGAAATGCTTTTTAAATTAATTTTTTATCTTTCTTCAAAAATATTTTTAATTACAATCAGTAGAAAAACCTTTTCTAAGTGTCTAAATTTAACAAAAATGATGATTTTCATCAAAAATAAATAATTGTCAACTCAACGCCACGTGGAATTGAAGATAAAATTACAAAAAAGACTATAGAATTCTAATTTACAAAACATTCTTCTTTTAATTGAGTAGTGGATATATGACCCACATGCACCCACCCCCTCTGATAAAGTGTCTTCCAATCTCTTATTTTATAGTAAAAAAACCTCAAATTTTTACACTTTTAACTCTTTTTTGACCTTTATTTTGAAAACAAATATCCTTATGTTTTCGGCTTTAAACCCTATAAACATAAAGAAAATAGGAGAAGAGATGGAAATTCACAAACCCCAGTTAGGGTTGCGTGCATGTGGGTCATATATCCACTACTTATAGCAAATCGCCAGGTTGGCAAAATGCTGACTAAAATCTTGATGTCTTGAAGAATAAAAAAAATGAAAAAGAATAAAACTGCTCTGAGAGGACAGTGGTATTTGTTTTTTTTTTTTTTTTCACTGTCCTCTCAACAGTTTTTTTGATCCGGATCATTTTTTTATTCAACCTCTTTCGTTTATCAAATCTCTTCCAATATACAAGCTGGCCAGACTCATACATCAGAATCAATTCGATAATAGCAGCACACCTTATTATTCGCTTCTCGCTCGAACACGATTTCATCGGCGTTTTAAGCGTGCTGCTCGAAAGTACAAATGAATTCGAAAGTGAATCCGAAAGAGGTCCGAAAACAACTGAGAAATAAATGTGCACATTATAGAATCGATCCGGGGGTGTTCGAAAGACTGGTGGCGATAATTACCGGTTCGCCACCACACCCGTTTCAATATTTTTTTTTTCATATTTATGTTTAAAAATTAATTAATTAATAAAAAAATAAAAAAAATAAAATAAATAAAATAAAATATAAATCTAAGATACCCACACCATTTTCAATATTATTTTCAAATTTTTAATATTATTTTATGTTGAAAAAAAAAACTAACCGTAGTTAGGATTTGAACCGCTATCTATTTGAACCACTGTGCCAGTCTAGCCCACTGCGCTATTAGACTTTGGATTTTTGTCATTTTTTAAATTTTTAATTAATAAAAAAATAAAATAAAATAAAATAAATAAAATAAAATATACAAGTACTTTATAAATATAAGATACCCACACCATTTTCAATATTATTTTCAAATTTTTAATATTATTTTATGTTGAAAAAAAACTAACCTCAGATGTGATTTGAACCACTATCCATTTGAACCACTGTGCCAGTCTAGCCCACTGCGCTATCAGGTTTCAAATTTTTGTTATTTTTACAACTATAAATAATCGATTCAAGTTCTTTAACTCTTTCCCGTAATTGTTTCATTTTCTTTAACCTTATCTCAGCAACTTCTACAGCTTTCATGTAAAATGTCGATACTTTTCATTCTCTACCATCAACTCTTTGATATATTCTAATGGTTCTTCTTCTCTTCTTTTCATTCTCTTATGTTTAACTTCATTCAATTCATTTCTCATTCTTTCAATTAAGTCAGTCATTTTATAAATATTTTTTTATTGGATATATTAATTTTAATATATAAAAATGAATAATATAAATCTCAAAATTCAAGAAAAAAATAAATTAAATCTTGATTATAATAAAGAATTTACTCATGAAATTAAAAAAAATGATATTTTAAAAATCTCGCCAACTTCAGGATCTATTGCAAACTTAAATCGTAGGGGTGATATAGTTTTTCAATCTCTTCAAACATCAAACCCAATAGATATTTGTAATGCCAAATTATATTATAAAATTGAATTAGAAATTGAAGCAAACAAAGATATAACCCTAGAAAATAATTTCTTTCCAAATTTATTCTCCAACATGAGATTAAAACTAGGATCATCAGAAATTGAAACTGTTTTGCATCCAGGAGTATATTCTACAATGTTAAATTTTATTTTAACTGGTTGTGATTATAAAAACGAATATGGTGAATTAACAGGTTGGATTCCTGATGTTAATAAAGGGGATTTAGATAAAGATGGTTTAGATATAAATTATGGTTACCATAAAAGAGCTGAACTTTATAAATCTAAAAAATTTGAAGGTTATTTTGAATTAAAACACTTATTTGGATTCCTTCAAAATTATAACCGTGTACTTCATAATGTTTTTATAGAACTCATCTGTAATAGAGTAGAAGGTGATAAAAGATTGTTCTATGGAGCTGCAGACACAACAGCTAAATTAAAATTAAAAACACTTGAATTGCATATACCTGAATGGACATTAAACTCACATTCTGAGATCAAAAATTTATATTCTATATTTTGTATAAATGTTTCAGACCAAGATGATCGCCTAGCCATAAATAATGTTGATGTTACACTTCATGTAACAAAGGATTCTAATTTTAAAGCTAAAGTATATACATTAATATTAGAAGAAAAGAAAATAGAAATGAAATTATATGGTGGAAAGATTTCAATTATTGAAAATGTTAGGGGAGATTCTTGATATTTTAACATTTTAAAATGTCTTTAAATAAACCCTATTGGAGATGTGAAACTTGTAATTGTCAAGTTACAAGACATCATAAAGCAAGTCATTTAAAAACTAAAAAACATATAGGGGGCGACCTAATTCCACGAGCCGGAGGTGATCTACAATCTTCAAAAACAACATCTTCAATATTAAAACCTTTTACTACAGAAAAATATCCAGGTGAAAGACATTTATTTAAACACAATTATACTGGGCCAGGAACAAGATTAGATATTAGATTAGATGAAAATAATAATCCTAAACAAGGAGAAGAACCAATAAATAGAATCGACCATGCAGCTTTAAAACATGATATTGCTTACAATTCAACAAATCTTAGAGATAGACATGTTGCAGATGTGAATTTAATACATGATTTAAATAATATACAAAATCCATCAACCCAAGAAAAGATTCAAAGAGCTCTAGTTAAATTAGCAATGAAAGGTAAGATTTTCATAGGCTTAGGACACAGTCCGATCACCATGGGTGCAAGACTTCCTAGGAAAGCAAAAGATGTTGCTAATAAAAAGATTATCGAACAAGCAGAGATTGAAAGATCCCTCGAGAGTACAGCCAAGACTAGTTTACAAACCCCAACAGAATCAGAAATAAAATATGCTAATGAATTACACCATGAATTTAGAAAAAATAAAAAATATTTAAAAGTTCAAGTACATGAAAAAGATCAAACATGGTCTGCAGATTTAGTCTTTATGCCAACCAAATCATCAGACCCTGAAAAATATAAAATAATTTTAACAGTAATAGATTTATATACAAGATTTGCTTTTGCAAGATGTTTAGAAAATAAAACAGGATATTCTATTACAGAAGCATTTGAAAATATATTTGAACAACATCAAAGAATTCCAAAATATTTATGGTGTGATAAAGGAACAGAATTTTATAACAAAGTTTTTACAAAGTTTTTAAATGAAAATGATATTAAATTATATTCAACAGAAAACGAAGGAAAAGCAGTCGTAGTTGAAAGATTAAATAGAACATTAAAAAATAAAATGTGGAAATATTTTACTGCTATTGGAAAACAAAAATGGAACAATGAATTGTTACAAAAGATTGTAAATGAATATAATAATGATGTACATAGTTCTATAAAATTAACACCTTTAAATGCTTCCATGAAGCCTGAAACCATTAAAGTGGTAAATATTGAAAATGATGTTATTGAAAAACCAAAGTTTAAAATTGGTGACCGAGTAAGAATATTTAAATATAAAAATAAATTTGAAAAAGGATTCACAGCAAAATGGACAAATGAAATTTTTATTATAAATAAAATACATTATACAACTCCAATAACATATAGCATCATTGATTTAAATAATGAAAAAATATTAGGTAGATTTTATAATAATGAACTACAGAAAACAGATTTTTAAGTCGACAAGCCCTAAAACAAACTTTTCCATATTTCAGCTTCTTCTCTATCCAAATAAATATAATTATATTTTTCTCTCCAATGATTATCAACAAACATATCAAACATATTCTTATCAGGTTCAACATTTGAAAATAAATCATTATAAATCATATTCTTATCACGGCGATCTAATTTAAAAAATATAAAACAATTGGAATTATTTCTTATTGAATTTTTATCTAAAGCATAATATGTTTGAGATATATAAATAACATTACAATTATTATGTCGACCTCGTGTAAAGTAACTCTTTTGAATCTCTTGATTTTTCATATTAACAACATCATCAAATATAACTAGATTCTTTTTATCTTTAGGAAGTAAATCACAATGTAAAACATCTTCAGGTTTATTAGAGAATAAAACTTGAATTGCCTCCTGCCCTTCTTCACAAATATAATCATTTTTATTACTAATATCTGATTCTAAAATCATTTCCTTATACCAATCAACCATATCACAAGGTTGAAAAACTTCTTCAGGACACCTATGTTGATTTTTAAAAATATCAATTATTGCTTTTTTAGTTAATTTATTTTCAAATCCACATTTCAAAAGTTGTAATTCTGGTTGATTTATGGTTGTAGAGTAAAAGATTAAATTATTATAATCTAAAAAATCATCTTCAAGCAACATCCTCAAAAGAAGTACATTCTTTCCACATCCAGAAGAACCAACAATTAATAATCTAAAATTATCAGGAAATACTTTATTATTAAATTTACTCTTATGTCTATTTAAAATTGGTTTCCAAATATCCATTTTGTTTATTATAAAATGACAACGTGGGAACCTTCGGAAGAATCTTTGCAAGAATTAATAAATTCAAATAAAAATAAATCAGTAGTAATTGATGGTAAAAAATATTTTATTGGAAAACATGTAAAAGAACAAGTTAAAGAACGTATAGGGAGTTCCTCCAAATCCGGTGGCATTCTTCCATTAGCTGCTTTAATACCTGCAATCATTGCTGCTTTATCAGGTGCTGCTGGAATAGCTGGAGGAATTGCAACTACAGTTCAAAAAGCTAAAGAATCTCAAAAGACAGACCTTGAAAAAGAAAAACTACAAACTGAAATCGATTCAATGAAAAAGGTAGGGCAAGCTAAAGGGGGAGTGTCCGTTGGAAAGGGTCTCTATCTTAATCCATATGAGGGGAGTCGGCAAAAGTCTCAGGGCAAAGGTCTCTATCTTGATCCTTATAAAGGTAGAGGTTTAAATGATTTTTTAAAAAATCAAATTTCTACATCTGAATCTTTATCTTCAAAAGATAAAGAAGATTTAAAAAAAATATGTAAATCTTTAAAGAATGGATGCCTTTGTAAAACTAAAAATGGTAAAGGATTATACTTGAAGCCCTTCGAACTATGATACCATTTTTGATACCATTAAAATGGTATATGAAGAAAGATTAGCACTTTTAAAAAATTACAATCAGAACAAGATAAATATAATAAAAAAGATACAACTCAACATGCTGAATCTATAATATTAAATGAGGTAATAACACAACAACAGGGGCCAACAATTAAAGCTATAAAAGAGTTGGAAGATTTCAATGAGCAAGCAAAATTTAAAGAGTTAGAAGATAAAAAACAAAAAATAAAAGAACTAGAGTGGCAGGATAAAGAAAAAGAATCCAGTGAAAACCATCCTGAAAGAAATCAAAGAAAACGCAGAAGAATTTCTAATGTGGAAGAAGAAGAAATGTTTTTAAAAACAAAACCTCTTAAAGTTGATCCTAAAATTAGAGATGATTTACCTCCTTCAATTAGACCCACATTTAATACTAATACTGAAGGATATCAAATAATAACAATTAATAAACAAAACTTTACTTTATATTCAAATTCAGAAAATAAATCACGTATTCATTCACAAAATGTTTATAATAATGAATATTTAGACTTTGAATTTACAGATGATTTTTATAGATTACTTTGTGGATATTCTTCAGATGATGTTGAAGAAATTAAAAAATATTTAAATTTAATAAGATTAATAAGAGCTAGTTCTAAAGCAAAATATATTCAAGATTTAAAGAATTATTTAAATAAAAATGAAAAGGGTTATGTTGTTACAGAGGGAGAGGGATTGGACCCCATCAATCTTTTTATTGAATTAAGAAAACTATTAGCTGCAAGGAAAGCAGGACATAATAATTTAGATTCTGATATTTTAAAGATTTCTAAAGATTTGTTAAAACAAGGAATAATTTCAAAAGATAAATTTAATAAGTATACGAAGTTTTAAAATACAAAATGACTCCTTCAATATTAGATTTTTTAAAAACATTTGGAATAAATGCAAAAACAAATTTTGATTTAAAAGATTATGCAAATTATTTAAATGGTGCTAGAACATCATAATAGGCTTCATACATTTGTAATTTAGAAAGCTCTAAGATTGCAAAACCCATAGAGATTGGTTTATTATAAGTTTTTTCATTATTTTTTATTTCAATTGCAACTAGATTCTTTGAGAATACTTCAGCAATTTTAAATGTTGGTTTTCCAAGCATTCGATTATATCTATTAAAATCCTTTTGAGTATTTGTTAGGAGTTCTATTCGTGTGTATTTGTCAACATTTTCCATAGTCTTGCAAAAGACTGCATTATTTAAAAGTTTATAAATCACATCTAGATAGATATTTCCAACTTTTTTTGCTTCATTTCTTTTCTCGATATTTCCCGCTATGAAGTTTTTCATATATGGTGCTTGTTTGAATTTTATAATATTATGAATCTTCTTCAAACGCATTCCGTGAGAAAGATAAAATTGAAGGAGTCTATAATGACAAAGATAATATTCTCTATCAGTTTGGTCACATAAAAGTTTTATTGTGATTGCTACAAGTTTTAAAATTTGCCAGGGTGAAAGTTCTTCTAGATTTATCATTCTTTTTATTGCAGCAAAAGAAAAAAATCTAGTTCTAGATTTTATTCTATTTGGGTATTCAAGATCACATTCTATAGCATATCCATAATCTGAATCTTTAGGGGTTAAAAGTATTTTTTTTATAAGAGCATTTAGTTTATCTGTTTCTTTAGGAATATCAACCCAGGAGAACTCACCAGTTGGTAAATGTTGAGACATTACACCCCCATATAGAGCAGTTGCATCACAATAAAATATTTCAAATGGATCGGTTAAACCCTCTGTTATTAATTTAGAGTCTTCTGGAGTTTCTATTTTAATATAGTCTGCATCAGTATCTTTAAAATATTTTCTAGTAAGAGTTATGGAATTATTTGCAGTTATTTCTCTATCCCCCATTACAGAAGAAATACCCCCTCTAATATTATGTTTAAATACATTAAACATGTCAAGATCTTTTATTAATTCTATTTTTTTATTCTTATCAGAATGACTTTCAGAATCCCCCTCAGAAATCCATTTATTATATAACATTATATCCCAAGCTAGAGCTGGCAGTGTTATATAATTATATGGTTTTAATTCAAAGGTTTTACAGAAGATTTCAAAACAGTCTGCTAAAATATAAACATCAACTGATAAATACATGTCAGTATATTCTCCAAGGTTTTTACAGTTAAATAATTCCCACATTTTATTTGCTCGAGAATATTCTTGATCTGTAATATTTGATAGTTGTAGTTTTGAATAGAATGCTTCTTTCTCTGGTAATTTTGTTTCATTATATCTTTCAAATGAATTCATATAATCATAAGGGTAGATTCCTTTTGATAGACATGTTGGATATTCTTCTGGAGGAATATTATATTTTATCAAAACTTGCTCTGTTGTATATTTAAAGTCTTCTGGTTTCATTGTTTTAGCTATTGCATCTAGAGACATTTGAAGAAAGTTTAACGAGTCTATAAATTTTAAACAACCATATTGCACACATTTATATTTTTCTTTTGTTAAGCCAATAACTTTGAAAGAGTTTTTAGCATTTACCGCTAGAGCCTTTATAAATAAATGTAAATCATACCAAAAAGATTATGAAATATAACTGGTATAAATTTAGGAGTATGACAATTAAGATTGCAATTTTTATGGGCTGCTCCTCGATAATTATTTTCACTTTTAAAATGATCATGATCAGGGACTTAGTGTTTGAAGATTGTTGTCCTTCATGAAACATTCTTTGTTCTTCTTCTTCAATAATATTAATATAAGACTCAATGTCCGAAGGTCCTATGTCCAAAGACTCAAGATCCTCAGGGAGTTGATCCTCAGGATGACTTTCAGAATGTCCTTCAGAATGACTTTCAGAAATTGAAGTTGTAAAGCCCTCAAATGGTTGTTTACACATCCAACAATTTGAAGCATTTTTATATTCTTCAAATTGTTCATCTGAGAAATTTATTTTATAATCTGTTTTTAATATATTAAATAATTCATGTTCTAAATCATTTACACTATTAACAAAATGATTTAAAGCATCTTCTGAAGAAGTTCCTCTATATGAATATTCTTTAGATTCTATAAGTTCAGGATAATTACTTTTAAAAAATAGTTTATAAGTTGATGGTATTTGTTTAGCAGTTCTTATTGTATAAGATTTTCTATTTTCCCATAGAAAGTTTTCATAGTCTGCCATATTGGTCTTGACGTTTGACCTTCGGACAGAGTCCCCTGAGAGTTTTGACCTTCGGACGGAGTCCCTTCAGAATAATCCTCAGCCCTGCGCATGCCCTCCACCCTTTCCCAAGAATCTAATAAATTATGTTTTTCTATTATTTTTAAATATTCTTTTTCTAAATCGTGTTCTATATTTACTGCTTCAAAGTCACCATATATTACACCTAATGATTCTAATAAATTAGAAAAATTTTTAAAGTGCATGTCTGTGTTTGTAAGCATTTTAATTAAAGCTGGTTTGTTCTTCTCACATAATCTTTCATGTTTAATTATAGCATTTTTTGTTGTTGAATAATGTAAACATCTTTTACAAGTTGTTCCACCTCTAGCTAGATTTCTTGTACGCATAAAACTTTGAAAGTTTTTTATTAAAATATAATGTTGATTCCTTTCTAGGTTTGATAGGTTCCCTTCATCAACCCCTTCAACCTGCCATTCCTCTTCATCTAGTGCTGACTCAAATAGACCTGGGTCCTCCTCCTCTTTTTGTTGAAGATTTAAATCTTGGCCTGGATCTTCTTCATCTTCATTATAAACATAACCTTGATTAAACTCTCTTTGATCAACACTATTAAATTCTTCTAATATTAAAAGATCTATTTCTCTATTTTTATCTTGTTCTAATAATTCTTTATTTGAAATATAAATTGGAATAATATGTCTTATAGAAACATCTTTCTCTGGAACATGTTCATAAATATTAAGTTTAATATTATTTAAATTTTCAAATTTTGGAATGTCTTCAATTTTCATTGGGTGTTCAAATCCTTTTGGATAAATTAATTCATTTTCATATTGTTCATATTTTTTAACTCTTTGAGGATTCTTTGCTTGAGGATGTAAGTAAGCAAGTATTGCCCATTGAAAACATTTGTTATCACCATTCTATACATTTATAACATAGCTCGAGTTGAATGGTGTACGGATAAAAGATTGAGGATTTGGGGGTGCTGCTCTCCAATATTCAATTTCTATAGATTGGAAAGAATGAAATCTTAAATTTGATTCTCCCAATTCTTGTTCTACAACCTCTTGTTGTTCTCCCATCTCTTTACATAAATCATTGATGGTTTTATTTATTCCTTTTGTTGAGAATAAATATTTAAAACATGATTCAACACTAGAATCTAAAGGAGATGTATCTGCCCCTTCTCCTCTCCAATATTTTGTAGAGATTCTAACTTTATATTTTATAATGTTGAATCTTGATTGACCAAAAATTCTTATAGCATTATCCATTGAGTTTTTTATGTTTTGCTTATTTTCTCTTATATACTCTGAGATTGTGGAGGCAAACATTTGACCTCCAAATACATCAGTGTGATCGAAGTTATCCCAATTATATTTTTCTTTTTCAATATGTTCTGGTTCAATATCAGAATCCTCAGAATGACTTTCAAAGTCAGAATCTCTTTTAGGTATTGGTTGTTTGTTTTTTATAGCACATGATTTTACATGTTTTAAATAATAAGATTTTATATTAAATTTTGATTTGCATATAGGACATTCAAATTTTTCTCTATTTTTAGGAACTCCAATACAACTTTCAAAATGTTTATTATATCCTGAAAGTAAATATCTTACTTTACATTTAGTACAAATTTTTGAGTTTGAATTATTAAGTTTATTTGTTTTTAATAAATGTGCTTTTGATTTTTCATGAGATACTAGAGCTGTTCTGTTTTTAAAAATTTTTTGACAAACCTCGCAATTATAATCATTCATTTTTTAAAAAAAAATTTTTATTGGATACTATGTTTTTTAAATTTTTAAAATTTTTATATTTTTAGTTTACATTTTATCAAATCTGGCAGCTTGCCAAAACTGGCAGCTTGCCAAAGTGATAGTTCGATAAGTAGTGGATATAAGACCCACACTCGCTTAACTTTGCCTGAAACTGTGGATTTCCATTTCTTCTCCTTTTTTCCCTATATTTTTGGGGTTTAAAGACTGAAAATGTAGGGGTATATGTTTTCAAAATAAATGAGAAAAAGGATTAAAAATGAAAGGAATTAAGGTGTTTTTTACTATAAAATAAGGGTATTGGGGGGTCACTGATCAGCAGGGTTGGGCGGGTGTGGGTCTTATATCCACTACTT
>CAUHTR010001430.1:0-79294 GCA_959609185.1 Schmidtea polychroa | reverse complement strand
ATTTTAAAAATTCAGAAAAAGAAAGTATATCATTATATTATATCTATAACCAGTGAGAATTAAGAAAAAGTAAATAAAAGAAAGATAGAGATGTATGTTCGGGAAGAAGATTGCTAAATTCCAGGAGATTGACAAGGACTATTTTAGTCGAAAATTTTTTCATTAAATACATTATTCCCAGCAAAGGGCTTAAATTATTACTTTATTGTTTTAAATAATACTAATAATAATAATCACAATAATAAAAATAAAAATCAAGTACAACATGATATCCTTATATGTGGGTCAAATTAAAGGAAATTAAAATAAAAGAAGACTTTTTTATTTCCTTAAAGTTGTTGGGGTTCAATAAAAGAGATACAAAATTGAGGTGAAAATCAATGAAAACACCAAATTCATAATAATAAATGTAAAATACAAAGATATTAATTAAAATAATCAAAAAAACAAAATTGAATAATTTCGGGGGAAACTGGTATGGGCGGATGCCAAATTATGAGACGAGTTCAAATATAATAAAATAAAATCAATGGGGGGTCCCCAGAAAGAATAAATTACAAAAAACAAAAAATTAATTAAAAATTAATTAACTAATGGGAAGCCCGAGCTAATGGGAAACCCGAGCTAATGGAGAACCCGAGCTAATGGGAAACCCGAGATAATGGAAAACCCGAGATAATGGGAAGCCCGAGATAATGGAAAGCCCTAGCGTCATGGGAGAGCCTAAATGGTAGATCAAAGGGGAAATTAGATCGGTCGACGAAAATTAAATTAGGACAATGAGAGAAAGAGATAGGAGGAAGCCGGGAAATTTGATACGAAGGGCTTGATGAATTAAAATCAATTGACGGGTCAAGTATAAAAGGAACCAGCAAAGAAACATAATTGCCAGTTGGTCGAAGAAAATTTGGTAGAATTAAACGAGTGAGCAAAAGGATTTAGCAGTGTGATAATTTGAGATTTATTGTATCATTGAAAAGTGCAGATCAAAGAGTTATTAAAGATTGTAATTGTTCAATAAAGAGTGTAATCAAAAAGTGTACTTGTATTAGTCTTGAATAAAATTATTGTGTTGGGTTATCTTGATTTTGAAAAAGAACACAAAGGAGTCAGATCGTGATACCGACTTGCACATAAACCCAACATATTTGGAGAGCCCGACGTGATCAAAAGTCGGTGAAGAGTTGTTGACATTTTGAAAATATTTGACTATATTATCGAACAATACAGAAGTGATCCAAAGTTGGTGAAAATTCGTTTAAGGTGTGAAAATATTTGATTGAAATATCGATTAATACTGACGTGATAAAAAGTTGAGAAACATTTGTTGAGATTGGGAAAGTATTGTAAATTGATAAAAGGTAAAAATACATATATTAAAGCGAAAAAAATTTGATTTAAGAGTGGTGAATATTTTTGGAAAATTATTAAAGTGGTGACTAGTGAAAATAATAATTGTGGATATTGATTATTGAAAAGTCAAAATTAAAACGAAAGGTAAATTTTGTAATTGTAATACTTTAAATTTTAGACGAGTAAAACCTGTGTTAACCAGATCATTTTATAAATTGAGAAGCCAAAAACTAGTAGAGAATATAATGAGTACCCAAAGACAAGTTAATAATACAAATAATAATGATGAAACACCCGTGTCCACAGTTTCTGTGGGGAATGGCAAGGAAGGCAGTGACTATGCGAGTTGTCAAAAACTACCTGTAGATCAGTATGGGGGAGATCCGTTGGAATTTGTCGACTTCATGGCAGATTATTATATGTATGCGACAGCCTATGGATGGAGCCAATCGATAATGGTTCAAAGAAAGGAGCAGCCAGAGAAGCATGGCAACAAATTGATAAAAGATTAATAGCAAATGACTGGACAAAGTTGAAAGACGCACTTGCAGCTAAATTAATCGGAGGAGATATAAAAAGGATGATGCGGCAGAAATTCTATAACCGTGACAAAAGTCAGAGGAATCCGTAAGCGAGTTTGCTTATCATTTAACAACCCTTGCAGAGAAAGCATTCGAAGTGAAACCAGAACAGACTGAGATGGCAAAGCAAGTAAAAGAGTTGCTACAGGATCAATTTTTGTCCGGAGTAAAGAAAGAAATTAAAAAGGCTTTGTGTTATGTTGATTTTAATGACTTTGATGAATTGATTAAAAAGGCAATGAAAATTGAGTTGAATTTAAAAAGTACGCAGTCGAAATCAGAGTCGTTTGCAGTCATATCTGGCGAAAGGGAAAGATCAATAACTCCATCTAAAAACAATCGGTTTCAACAAACAAGTAGTCCATCACCAAAATTTAGATCAAAATTTCAGTCGAACAAATCAACAGATATTCAAATTGATGGAAAAGAAGGTCCTATCCAATGTAGTCATTGTCAAAGGATTGGACACTATGTTGACCAATGTTGGTTTAAAAATAGAGTACAGAGAAGCCCAATTCCAATTCAGTGTGATAATTGCCAAAGAATGGGTCATGACAGCAATCAGTGCTGGTCCAAAAATAATGTACAACGTAGTCCAAGGCAAATGTGGCCAGATTGGTTAAAAGGAAATGGTGGGAAAAGTTTCACCAAAATGAATATCAATGATCAGTGGAATAATGAGAGTTTGCAGTGCTATAATTGCGGAAGGAAAGGGCACATGTCACGAAATTGTTTTGCCAGATCAAGATCAACGTCAACATCACCATCCCCGCAGAGAGATAAAGTAAATTTACAAGGACAAATTCAGTGCCACTCATGCAGAGGTTATGGACACATGGCCAGATCATGTCCAAGGAATACGGATAAATTTCAAAGGCCGATATTAAAGAAGTCGATTAGGTTTCAAAGTGACAAACAGCAGACAGATAATGTGGCTTTTGTTCAGCCAGATAATTTTAATGAAAGAATTGAAAGCGAAGTGAGAGAAATGGGTCGACGTTTAGATCTATTGATGTCCAAGTTTGAATCAGACGAGGACTATAATAATCACATGATGTATGAGGCACCGGAAGAATTGAAAAAGAAAGTTATAAAAGATGACTTAGAAAATGAAAAAGCAACAATGATTATGACAAGAATTGAAAAATTAATTGGAAATAATGAAATATAGTCGGCCAAAATAATTAAATCGTTGAAGGAACTAAGTCAAATATCCTTGAGCATAAAAAAGACAAAAAGTGTAATTAGCTTGTGTGTTAACTATTATAACATGAATCCAAAGTATAAAGACGAAATTAAGGAATTAATGAAAATGTTTGGAAAGATGTTAAGGGGAAATAAAGGGTTAGATTTCATTTTTATAGAAGTAGTAGATGAGATTGATAAAAGTATAATCTGTTGTCGTTGTGAGGCAAATTATAGCGTGAATGATTTAAAAATTAAATTAAAAGAGAAACGGGAAGGAGGCATGATAAAATTGAGATTTAATGATAGACCGTTAGAAAACGATGAATTCTTGGTAGATTGTGGATTTATACCCGGAAGTAGAAATGAATTAAAAATGGTAAGTGTAGTGAGTGGCGATGAAATGAGCATGAGTAGTAGTGAGGAAATAGTAAAAAGTTCAAATGATATACTAGAGAAATTGAATGACGCGCTATATATTGGAGATGAAGACGAAATCAATGAGAAATTACAAATGATTGACAAATCAGAATTTGAAGAAAACGATAAAATAGAAATTGCAAATGCAATACGACCATATTTATATGTAAAAACCAGATATGCTAAAATGTTAAGAGATTTATTACAGAGATTGGGCAAGGAGCTCAGGAAGGCAAGAGTTGAATTAAAGCCATTTTTGATAGCATTAGAGTATGAGGGATATGGAAAAACGGAATATATAGACGAGCATTGGTGTACAAAGGTTCGAAAATTACGGAAGAGAGCAGCTGAAACGATTGGGAAAGATGGAATTATTATAGTAATGTACAAAGGTGAAGAACTTGATGATGATGAATATTTATATGATTGCGGATGTATTCCACAAGAGCTGGGAGAAAATGGATGTTTGATCCGAGATGGACGAGCGGGATATTTAGTGAACCATATAGTTGTAGTAAAGGGAATAAGTTTAGAAATCAAGATTAAGTCCAGCGAGTCTGACACAGAAGCACAAGGTGAAGAAGTAAATGGAAATCAAGAAATTGAGGAATTCGTTAGTGGTGATGATCAGAAGGAGCTGGATAAAAAAGATCAGTCTACAGAAACAGTACAAGGAGAGCCACTTGCACCAGAAAGCGAAACAAATGGTGAAAGCAAAAAGAAGAAAGTTAGAACTTTATATGAAATAAAGAAATATTTAGTGAGGTTAGAACAAGATGTAGACGAAACTAAGGACGTTTTGAAACGTCTCAGTAAAGCAGTATATCCGATGTTCGAAATAGAGATAGAAGTAGAGGATGAACTAAAAGGAGTAGTTAAAGAAATGAAAAATAGACTGCCTGAAGTAGTACAGAAATTTGGCGAAGAAGATACATTTTGCGAGAGATCAGTAATTGAAAATTTAACAAAAAATGAAAATAACAAGGATGTGATAATAACAGCTTTAATAATTTACAGCTTTAACTTAATTTTTTAGAAATTGGAACGTATGCGTTCGCGAAATCAGATAAATTAGATAACTTGATAGACATCGCTGCCAGACTAGTAAACGAATATCTAATGAACTGGGTAAAGGAAAATGGTGGTTGGAGAACACTGTGTTCGTCTCTAACAGAAAAGAAAAACGAGAATGAAGAGAGGAAACCACCTCAAAAACGAGTCAATAAGAGAGTTCGACAAGAACTGAGAAAAACTATGATATTTCCGTGGGCAATGTTTATGATGATTACATTTTGTGCAATAATTACGCAGACCTCATCATTAGTTGCATATGATTGCTCCCAAACTGAAATGGGAAAAATTTATTCAGTAGTTGATATGTCGGAATGCCCAGGTGCGTATCCTAGTAAACTGAAAATAGAAAATGATATAAAATATTACGTGTATCAAGAGTCTGATTTACGAAGAACTCAAGTAAGAGAGTGTATTGTCAAACATATAACATTTGTATTCTATTGTGGCAAATAGAGTCATACGTCACTTATAAAAATGCATGCGATACCTAGGCCAGTTGAGGTACTCCCAGAAAACTGTCTAACAGCATTTCAAACTGGAGAATTAAAAATAAGTCCGGAAATTCGTTTAAAGGCAAAATTGAATCATAGGATACGAGAAACAATAATTGTAAAAGGAGTTATGAAAGCAAATGGCGATTGTGAAGGTGAACCATACAAAATGAATGGTAAAATTGTTCAGCACACAGTTGTGCTGGAAGAATATCTAACAGAGTTAAGAGAGTTCGAAGGAGCTTTCGACGATGATACGGGAAAGCTACAAACACATCCATTCTGTAATATGAAACAAACAAATTGTCAAACAGGGGAATCGATTCTTGTCTATAATGTCGAAACCAATAAGTGTAATTTAGCACACTTAAAAACTATGAATTTCAAAGAGCTAGTGGGAGAACAGTTTAGAGATAAACCTGATAGTTTTAATACGAAATATAGACCAAATGATACTATTAAGTCAACTCCAATATGGACAAAACAAATGGGAACAGTTTTAATGTCTACATTACCAGAAGATGGCATGCGATTTGTAAAAAAGGAAATCACCAACAAATGTGGTCGAATGGTGTATGTAACAAATTATAAAAGCGTTTATATGTCTAGAAATGTTGTGGAAGAGGCAAAAATTAAAATTCACAGAGATGATATTAAACTTACTCATTATTTTAATAATAAAATTGATTATTTGTTTCATTTTAGTCAAAACATCATGGAAAATGTATATAGAGAAATGATTCTAAACGATTGCAAGCTAAACAAAGAGATTCTTCGAAATCGAATGGCGATGGCAATTACAAATCCAAATTTAGTAGCACCTATGCTAATATCAGAAAGTGGCGTGTTTGCGAAAATTTTTGGAGAAGCGTTATACAGTTACAAATGCAAAGAAGTCTCAGTGAAAATTACTAAATATGAAAAATGCACAAACGAACTACCAGTAAGCCTCGGTGGAAAGATACGATTTATGGAACCGATAACTAGAATTTTCCTTGATGAACAAACTAAACCAAAGATTTTACAATGTAATAGATTATTAGCACCCTTATACCGATTAGCAACAGATTCGTGGATAGCTTTACCAGACTATCGTGGAGTCAAGACTCCAGACAAATTAGAATCAACAAATCTAGAATACCTGATAAATTTCACATCATTAAACAAAATGGCACAATTGGGTTTGTACCCAAGCGAGGATATTGAAGAAGCTCAAAGAAATTTGTTGTTTCCATCCAAGAAAGAACGAGTAATTTCAGAAATGATTGACACGATATTACCGAATGGGGAAGGAAAAGTAAATTACGAGTATTTGCTAACACCTGATCATTTCAAACGAGCTACATACAAAACGATGGAAAAGATTTGGGGCAAGTTCATGTTTTTGGGACAAGCATGTGCAGGTTTAATTGGAATTTACGTGATTGTGATAACGGCAAAGGTGATAGTGTCACAGATATTATCAGTACATCGAATATATGCAATATCTGGATGGTCATGGAAATTGATTATTGGCTGTATTCCATTGTTGGCCAGATTCTTTATTACAGATCATCAATTTAAAGAAATGGCAAGAGTAAGAGTGCAGTTGAGAAATGGCCGGAGAAGTGAGGAATCTACATGTCAGTCGGAAGACAAAAACGACGACCATAACAATGACAGTAGCAACGGCGAATCAGAACATAAATGCTTTCGAAAAAGTGTAATAAAAAGTAAAATGGAGCCAGAATCCAGATTTTTACTTGAACCAATGCCAAAACTAAGTGGAATTGATACTCTTACTAGATGGTACACTCCAACATTTAAACCAACAGCACCAATATATCCAAATGAACAATTAAAAGAAATGAAACCTGTAGATAATATCACAATCGAATTAGAAAAGATTGAACCCACGAGTGTGGAAATTGAAAGAAAGAATATGCTTGGTCTACCATGCAGCTATGCACTAATGACAACAGTAGTAGGAGGAAAACAACCTCGAGTAAACATACAGTTTAATAAGAGAAAAGTGGAAGCTTTATTAGACTCAGGCTCAAGTCACACTATAGTAGCGGAAAGTTTCTTGACGTATCAGGAGAAAGCCAAAATAAAACCAACTAATCACATTATTAAATCAATGTCACATAATGCACTAAATATCGTTGGAAAATTAGAAGTTAAACTGATAATTGGAGATCAAGAAATAATTCATTGGGTATCAGTGATGAGAAAAAGTCCTGTAAAATGTCTTATTGGCATGGATGTCATGGAGCAACTACATGGAATCTCTCTTGATCTGAGAACTGGAAAACTAATAAAAGGACAAATGGGTGAAGTAGTGCCTGAAGTAGGAGAGGTATTTCTAAACCAACCATTGGAAGTACCACCAAGAAGTGAAGTAATATATTATGCGAATGCCATGAATGTATCAGATGAGGAGTACATATTTGAGCCAAATCAAAAATTGATAGAGAAGTATGATGTACCCATGTGTGACGAAGTAGTGAAAGTCCGAGATAAGTCAGTACCGGTTAGAATAGCAAACTATAGCGCAAGATCCATTGAAATAAAACCAAAAACCAGATTGGGAAAATTAACGAAAATCAAATCAGAAGAAGTTCAAAAATTACCCAGAAACATCAAAATTTACAAAGAACCTCAGATTACAAGCAACGATTTAACGAATGAGCAGAAACAAGAATTTAGTGCATTATTAAAGAAATATAGAAACGTATTTGCAAAACATGAGTATGATCTAGGACTCACTCAGGTAATTGAACATGAAATACCATTACTCAACGAAACTCCAATAAAATTACGACCGTATAGAATCCCATACATACATCAGGAAGAAAGCGACCGACAAATCAACGCGATGAAAAAATTCAAAATAATACGAGATAGTTCCTCACCATTTTCATCATCAATAGTAGTAGTGAAAAAGAAAGACGGTGATTTAAGATTTTGCGTCGATTATCGAAAATTAAATCAAGTTACAAGAAAGGATACATATCCTATTCCGGTTCCACAAGAAATGTTCGATCAGATGGGAGAGGTGCAATATTTTACGGTAATAGATCTTAACAAAGGATATAATCAATTTAAAGTCAAAGAGGAAGATAGAAGGAAAACGGCATTTTCAGATGGAAAGGGTTTATATGAGTTTAATGTGTTACCGTTCGGATTAACGGGAGCACCTGCTACATTTCAGAGAGGTATGAACTTTGTTTTGCGTGACATACCACACGCATTAGTTTATATTGACGATATCATAATATTTTCGAGTAGTTTTCAGGAACATTTACAGGAAGTGGAAACAGTATTCAAGCGACTATTAGAAGCAAATTTAAAAATAAAACCCTCAAAATGTGAATGGGGAAAATCTGAAGTCGTTTATGTGGGTCATATTATTTCACGTCGAGGTCTGCAACCAAATCCAGAAAACGTGGAAAAAATTAAGAAATATCCGATTCCCAAGGATGTAGATCAAGTTCGACAATTTCTAGGATTAGGTAGTTATTACAGAAAATTTATTAAAAACTTCTCACATGTCGCACAACCTTTGAATATGTTGTTAAAAAAGCAAGCAAAATTTAAATGGACAACAGCGCAGCAAGAAGCGTTTGATAAACTCAAAGAAAGTTTAATTAAACAACCAATATTGAGATGCCCAAATTTTAAAAAACCGTTTATTTTAATGACAGATGCCAGTAACTTCGCGTTAGGCGCGTTATTAGGACAGCAAGTAGAAAGGGAAAAAGATCATGTAATTGCTTATGCCAGCAGATCATTGAAACCTCATGAAAAGAATTACTCAACAATCGAAAAGGAAACATTAGCATTGGTATATGGGATAACTACTTTTCGACAATATCTAGTGGGCAGAAAATTTGTCGTCTTTACAGATCACAATCCATTACAATGGCTAATGAAGCACAGAGATTCAGCTAGTAAATTAATTAGATGGTCAATCGCGTTACAAGAATATGATTTCGAGATAAAGTATCGTACAGGGAAGTCAAATGCAAATGCGGATGATATGTCAAGAATACCAGTGGAAAATAATGTTGATCAGGATAAGAAAAATTGCGAAAATACAATATTTATGGCAATAAAAACCGCAAATAATATAGAAAAATTACAAGATGATCAAGAAAATGACGAGGAATTAAATCAGTTACGCCAACATGCTGTCACAATCAAAAAGGAGAGTGACTGGAAACATGTTATCGAGGAAAACCATAAATACATTATCCATGATGGTTTGTTAAAATGTGTGCAAAATGAAAATTTACTAATTATTGTTCCGACAAAACATCGAAAAGCATTACTCTTGTTGTATCACGATGGAGCATTGGGAGGTCATTTATCATCGCAAAAAACATTGTCAAGATTGAGACAGAAATATTATTGGAAAACAATGGAACAAGATGTCAGACAATGGTGTCATACTTGTCAGATATGCCTAACTAGACGAAATACGGGACGAAAAATAAAAGTTCCACTTAAGCCTATGCCTGTACCAACGGCACCAATGGAAATGACAGCAATGGATATCGTCGGTCCATTGCCGGAGACAACTAATGGCAATAAATACATCATTGTTTTTTGCGATTACCTTACTAAATGGCCAGAAGCTTACGCAATCCCAAATCAAAAATCAGAAACAGTTGCGAAAATATTTGTAGAGAATATTATTTTTCGATATGGAGCACCAAAGAAATTACTAACAGATCAAGGAACAAATTTCCAGAGTGAATTATTTAAGTCAATTACAGAATTATTTGGTATATTGAAACTTAGTACATCACCATATCATCCACAAACAGATGGTCTAGTGGAAAGATTTAACGGGACGTTAATTAATATGATATCATCCTATGTGAATAGAAAACAAAAGGACTGGGATTTATTCATCAAACCATGTTTATTTGCGTATCGAAATGCAATAAATGCAAGTACTGGTGAAACGCCTTTCTATCTCATGTATCTAAGACGAAACAATATGCCAATCGATCTAGAATTTCAGTCACCTATTTCCCAATATATGGATGTATCAGATTATAAAGCAGTTATGCAGGAAAGACTACAGTCAGTATGGGTCAAAGCAGGACTTAAAATAAAGCATCATCAAGAAGCATATAAAGAATGCAATGATAAACGCGCACGGGCGCATGATATTGAAATTGGAGATCTAGTGTATATAAACAAACCAGAATCAACAAAGGGATTGTCAACGAAATTACAGCGACCGTTTAAAGGACCATATCTAGTATGCGATACAACAGAGACTAATTTAAAATTGCGTCCACAAAACAATAAAAAGGCTGGAACAATCATCGTTCATGTAAATAGATGTAAAAAGATACTAGCAGAAGATGAATCACGTTACCCATTAAGATCAAAACTTAATAAAGATGAAGGAAACACATTCCTTAAACAAAAGTTTACAAAAAACCCTGCCCCATTGAGTTACATCAATAAAGTTTTGTTGATTACAACAGTAATGATTATCAATATAATGTCAGTAAATGCAGTGAGAGTATTCCCGTTATATGCAACTAATACAGTTGTATTATTAGACAAAGTTCATATTTATTCAACATGTACTCAAATAGTTTGGGTTTATTATGCTGGAGAAGCAGAAGAAATAGAGATAAATAATCTAATAAACTATTTTGAACCCCCAATAAAATTGAACAGCACCAAAAATATATTTATGTGGCTAGACAATTAACAATGAATTATGAATACCCTTGGTTAATTACGCAATTGGATTCGAAAAGTAATAATACAAAAATACAAAATCTTATACGCATTAATATTTGGACAAAGAGATTACAAAATCGGGTATCAATTGAACCATTGGTAAATGGAATTGACGTATATTGGGAACCCCGTGAATCCCAACAAATAAAAATAGTTTTTCAAAATTATGCGATCGATACACTAAACAGCAGAAAACCCTTTGTAAATTATGTCAATTTAAAACAACATCACACTTATAATATTCACATTCATTATTATGAAAAATCTCTATATGAAAATGGAACCGAAATTAACAGTCAATGGGTCAAAATCCATTCTAGTCAACACATGATACGATTAGTTAATGAAACAAACCGAGTAATTTTTCACATCTACAATCAAACGGTGAATGTTTCCCGAAAAACGGACCCCAATCAAAAAGCTATTTTACATTATTACGGGAAAATTCAATTAATATTAAATGAAAAAAATAAATCTCAAATATTGACTTTTCGTCAACGCTCACCAATATCGACGTCAAAATTAGTGTTCATCAAAATTAAATATTATAGACGATCTCTATATTCAAATCTGTGGCAATTGACTTTAGTCGAAAAGATATTCGTGCAAATTCCATTTGCCAATTTGCAGCATGAATATCGAAATGTTCCAGATCAATCAAATCAAATTCCAAGCTCTGTCAAAGGAGCCATCATTTCTAACACTAATGCATCAATTAACAATAACGAAACCATATCATCATTAAATACTGATAATGACATTGTGTGGGATACTTCATCTCAGCCCTAGTTTTAAAAGTAAATTAAATTCAAACGTTAAATTATAACTATTTTAGCAAAAATGGAACAAGTACAATGGGCAAGATCCACCTACGACAGTTACTTCAAGATGCAGAAAAATCATGCCAGCCAACAATTATACGAAATAAATGAAAATTTACAAATTCCAAATTATTTGCGGATAGATGACAGAAGAATGAAGATACGAATGTTTACAATAAGGAGAAATTCAGAATTGAAATTGACAGATGAAATTGAGTTGTCTCGGAAGGAAGAATATCACATACAAGTGATCAGAGGTACAGTGGAAGTGCTGAAGAACGATAATACAATATGGTGGCAACTCTGAAAATTCACATCATGGAAGCTGCAGAAGGACTTCATGTGGAGAACACTACGAGCAGCGAATGAGGAGACAACGTTAGTGGTGGAAATCAGAACTGAGAATGAAGCGGATGAGGTACCACAGATGCATCTAATTGAAGAAGAAGACCCAATGTTATTGAAAATTTCAAAGGAAATGTTGAAAAAGAAAATGTCGTTTCTCAGAAAAGAAATGGATCTAGAAGAAATCCGCAGTAGAATATTATTCATTGATGCTGAATATGGCACATCAGAGCAAGGGAAAATGGTCCCTTTAGCAATAGCAATTATGAATTATTATGGGAAAGTAGTAAAAGATGTATACCTCACTCCAAGAGGAAAAATCCGACATTTTAATTCAAGGATCCATGGAATTACAGAAGTGGCCAGCAGGAACCAATGTGATCAATATGTGGCAATGAAAGAGATTCAACGCTTGACAGTAGGCAAGATATTGATCGGCCATGATTTGCATGCAGAATTACAATACTTGGGGATATGGATTGAACAATTGTACGGCATTCGAGATCTAGCAGCAGCACCAATACTTCAGAACATGGGAGTAACCATAAGGGGAGAATGGTTCAAACTACAAACCGTGGTGAAAGAAATATGTGGAGAACAGACTCAGATGAGTATTCATTCGGCTCTCGAGGACGTAAAAAGTATACGCAAGGTATACCAGAAAGTGGAAAGTCAATGGATTGATGACATACCGATGCCCAAAAATCAACCGTCAAAGCGATATTCGTGGGATGAATATAAGAAGCTTCGGGAAATTGAATCAACATCAACTGCAATACCAGAAAAACTAACGCAAATTCCAATTGAAGATGTAATGGAATCTGAAGAAATTGATTTAACAGTCGAGGAGAATGTAACGATGGATAGTGAAAATCCATTGATTCAATTGAAGTGGGCCAATGAATCATTCTTAGAAATTGCGGAAGAATGTGTCGCATTAATGGTAAGCACTTCGATGATAAGGATACATCCAACACTTGAATATGGTCCAATGCCAGAATGTAGAAAATCCAAAAAGAGAAAAACAACTTCGAACATTGATGTCGGAGACACTGTCACTGTCAATGGTGTAGTATATGAACGCGAAGAAACAATAATACGATATCGGCATGAAACGAAACGATTAGAAATAAAGATGGATTAATTTTTATATATTGTATTTATAAAATAAATAATTGTGAACTCGATTTTGTCTCATGTATTTATTGGCAGCGCATCAGTTAGACCCCAGAATAAGAATAAATAAGTAAATAATTGAGAGTAAATAAATGAAAATAAATAAATAAACTTATTATTGTGTATAACAACAAACACATTTCCAATTGTCGGGGTTTGGCTACCCTGGACAACAATTGGAAATGAGTGGTTGTAAAGAGCCACATAAACAGGTTGCGACAAATCATAACAATTTATAATTTATTAGACAAAAAGGAATTTAATCACTTAACATATTTCTTAGAAAAAAAAAGACATAATTATTTCAATTTTTACAATGTACGTAAGATATTGCCCGAGAAAAAACATTGCACAGCTATATCTATAATATAATGTAATTTTGCTACAATGATAATTTTTTCAAATCATAACAGAAATTTTCGATATTTTATAATTCATTTAAACAAATTTAAAATAGTAATTCATAAAAATAATATATATATATATATATATATATATATATATATATATATATATATATATATATATATATATATATATATATATATATATATATATATATATATATATATATTTCCAAAGAAAATATTGAATTCACTGACTCAGCCACTTGTATGCGAAAAGATAACACAAACATTTTTACCAAAAAAATTATAACATAATAACAGTAAGAGACCTGGGAGAGTGGCAAATAATTCATTATTCGATGACTTGGTTTTCAATAAATCCATAGTTATTAATTTCTTACCAAGTATTTATTAAAAATATTAATTAATAATTCAACATTGTCACATTTTCAGAAAAAAAATAAAATTTTATAATAAATTAAAAATACCGATTTCTTTAAACGAAAATTCTCCCAAACTATTTCTTTGAGATGGGGTAAATCGACCATCTGATAAAGTAGTTACTTCAGATGAGCAATTGCAAATTCCAAACAGTTTCAGGAACTATTTCATAATCAGACTCAATCAATGCACTCCATTTAAATCCATCATTTTCTGGAAGTGAATTAATTATCTTATAAATAAAACATATTTTACTAACCCATCAACTCAATGTTATTAACTGCGCCAAGCGATTCATTTTCAATTACACTTTGTTCATTTTGACATTCAGCAGTTAGAAAATTTCAAATTGAAAAAAATATTCCAAGAACTCTCAGAAAATAGTTTGGCATTTTATCTGCAACAATATCAAAGCTCATTATATAGTTTTATAACGAGCCTAAGTGAGCAAGCGAACGGTTCGTGGTCTTATCTGTTGGCGATCTGTGTCGAGTCCAGTGTCTTTCTAAACTGTAATTAGCCGTCTCTAAAATCGCTTAAAGTTCTGCAATAAAAGTCAATGACTAGTTCCAATTTGATGGCTGTCGTATTAAAATAAAATGACTTTAATCGCCTAATTTAAACTAATTTATCCGGTAAAATGAATTCTATTATGGAAATTTTTTTTTAATGAAATTTTTCTGCTGCGGGAAATTTAATTGAGTAATTCGATACGGTAACCAATATTGGTCCACTGGAATTCTGTCACTGGGAGTTGAAGTTAGCCTTAATTGTTAACGATCAAATTCAATTCCCCACCATTTTAAAATTTCCAAAACAAATTCTGTGGCAAGATCAAAGAAAATAAATGAAAAATTAAATAAAAAACTAATAAAATTTTCCCAACGAAATCAATAGCTGAAATAAAATTTCATTGTTATTTTAATTTGCATTAACGTTTCATTGGTTCTCAGTTTTGTTAAGTTAAATTAAAAGTTTTATTTAATTAAAACAAGATTTAACAGCAAATTGTCTTCAAAACAAATCTCATTAGTAATCCGATTTTAATATTTTTCCAATTCATTCAAACAAAAAAAAATGCCTGACTGCTTTCAAAAAATATTATTTTCGTGGGTTTTTTTTAAAAATTTTCATTCGAATTTCTGTTAGTTGTGATAACTGAACTAATTAAAACAAAAATCTATTATATAAAATTTTTGAAAATTTCTAAGCAAATTTTTTATTTTAATGTTTTATTTACATTCACCCTTTACATTTAAAAATTCATCTCAATTTATTGGTATTATAATAATTTAATAATAGTAATAGTAATGGTAAGTGTTGTTGCTATTACTGTTGTTATTTCAACTATAAGAACATTATTATTATTATTGTTATTGTTATTAGTATTGTTACTATTGTTGTTGTTGTTTGAACTATAAGAAATGTACAGATTCGAGGACGAATCTAAATTAAAGGGGGGAGATATGTTGGGGTTCAATAAAAGAGATACAAAATTGAAGTGAAAATCAATGAAAACACCAAATTCATAATAATAAATGTAAAATACAAAGATATTAATTAAAATAATCAAAAAAACAAAATTGAATAATTTCGGGGGAAACTGGTATGGGCGGATGCCAAATTATGAGACGAGTTCAAATATAATAAAATAAAATCAATGGGGGGTCCCTAGAAAGAATAAATTACAAAAAACAAAAAATTAATTAAAAATTAATTAACTAATGGGAAGCCCGAGCTAATGGGAAACCCGAGCTAATGGAGAACCCGAGCTAATGGGAAACCCGAGATAGTGAAAAACCCGAGATAATGGGAAGCCCGAGATAATGGAAAGCCCTAGCGTCATGGGAGAGCCTAAATGGTAGATCAAAGGGGAAATTAGATCGGTCGACGAAAATTAAATTAGGACAATGAGAGAAAGAGATAGGAGGAAGCCGGGAAATTTGATACGAAGGGCTTGATGAATTAAAATCAATTGACGGGTCAAGTATAAAAGGAACCAGCAAAGAAACATAATTGCCAGTTGGTCGAAGAAAATTTGGTAGAATTAAACGAGTGAGCAAAAGGATTTAGCAGTGTGATAATTTGAGATTTATTGTATCATTGAAAAGTGCAGATCAAAGAGTTATTAAAGATTGTAATTGTTCAATAAAGAGTGTAATCAAAAAGTGTACTTGTATTAGTCTTGAATAAAATTATTGTGTTGGGTTATCTTGATTTTGAAAAAGAACACAAAGGAGTCAGATCGTGATACCGACTTGCACATAAACCCAACAAAGTTAAAATCAAATTTTACATAATTATTCTATAAAAAACAAAAACTATTTTGTGAATGAAATCAATAACTTATATAGACAAGGAATAAACATTTTATTTCTTTTTCTGTTACATAGGTTGTTTTTAGTTGTTTTCAATTATTTACAGTTGACTTTAAACAAACAAAAAATGCAATCACATCTAGAATATTTACAGAATCTTATTTACTCTGATATTTGTTTTCTAATCAAATTAGGATTACAATTTTTTTATATTATAGAATAAATTTAAGATTTTTTCACCAAAACAATATGTGATTTTATTACAAAATTGAAATATATTTATTTTTTTTTGACATATTTAAAGGATAATTTAAAATTTTTCTGCTTTTGAGATTCAGTTAAGAAGTTCTTAATTATAAGTTATTATTATTATTATTATTATTATTATTATTATTATTATTATTATTATTATTATTATTATTATTATTATTATTATTATTATTATTATTATTATTATTATTATTATTATTATTATTATTATTATTTAAAACAATAAAATGATAATTTAAGCCTTTTGCTGCAAATAATGTATTTAATGAAAGAATTTTCGACTATACGATAGTCCTTGTCAATCTCCTGGAATTTAGCAATGTTCTTCCCCAAAATACCTTTCAATCTTTCTTTTATTTCCTTTCTCTTAATTCTCATTGGTTGTAAATATAATGAATTGTTTTACTAAAAACTTTTAAAATTTTTACATTTAAAATTTCAAAATGACACAAACTAAAATTTTTAAATTTTTTACAGCTTCTATAATTAGCTTCTAGAAGCCTAATAAAATATTTGAAAATATTTTAAATAAAGCCTCCAATAACTACTTATATATGCTATTTAAATATTTCAATAAATGTGTCAATTTTGATTTTCAAACCCTATTTTTTAAAATTTTTTTTCTATATTATTCTAATTATTACTTTTTAATTTATTCTATTTTTTTTAATTTCTTTATATATTGTCAGTTATTCTCAAAGTCAATGACAACAGATCAAATTCATGATTTCATTGATTTCTTCTTTAGTGTTGATCTTTGGCTGTCTGTTTATGATGAGAATTGCTTCTTTGATTCTGACATTTTTCTTTTGGATGTTTCCATTAGCTATGATTTCTATTGAAATATTTTTTTTCTTTCCTCTGTTGGCTGACACTGCCGGAGATGTCTGCCCAACGAGGATGTTCCACCAGGATCTAGATGTTCTTTAACTCTTTGGTGCAATGTCCTGAGGGTACTTCCAATGTAGATTTCATTGCATACATTGCACGTGATGCAATAGACGATGTTTTTTCTAAAGCACATATCTTTCGGTGTCTGGCAGTTTTTCATTGTGCAATTGTTTTCTCTATTTATGTTGCCTGCCAGAGCCCTTCTCAATGTCCAAGATTTATGTGCTATCCGAATTGGAAGACCGGTACGTTTAAGTTCTTTCAGGATCTTGAAGTCGAGTATGTCACTGATGAATGGGATATTCAGATAGAAATATTTCTGATTCTTTTGTGTTAATTCCCTAGATCTTCTTGGGGTAGAATTCATTCTTTCAATGTCCTCACCTTGGTATCCGTTTCGGTGTAGGATTTTATTGAAATTCGATTGCTCTTTAAAGTTTTCGTTTTTCTCCGTGCATCGATTGGCTATTCTTCGTTTCTCGTTTCTTATGACATGTATTTTCTGTAAGTATGGAAGCGCTGATCTTTGGTGCATAAATATTTCTTTGCGAGCTGGTTTTCTGTAGAACCCGTATGTTGGAGTATTTTCTTCTATTTTGATTCTTAAATCCAATAAATTGAGGGATCCATCTTCTTCCGGATATTCGATTTCGAATTTAATATCTTGATGAGTCGCATTGAATGTATGAAATATTTCCTCCGCTTCTTTTCTGTTTTTGGTCGTGATGAAGATATCATCTACATATCTTGCATAGAAACCGATGGGTTGTATGGTCCTCAGTGTCTGTCATTCGAGGTTATCCATAAAGATGATTGCTAGCAGTCCTGATATGCTAGAACCCATAGGCAGACCTTTAACTTGTTTATAGATATTTTGTTCAAAGGTAAAATAGGTGTTCTCGAGGATAACAGTAAGTAGTTTGGTGATATTCTCGATATTCATTTCCTTTATTAACAAGTTGCTTTCTCTTAATTTCTTTTCTAAACATTGAATAGCCTCTGTTGGTTCGATAGATGTGTATAGTGATACGACATCAAGACTAAATGGGTATTGGAATTCTCTATGACAAGTCATGTTATTATTTAGTCTTGTCATGAGGCAGTCGCTGCTTTGAAGATGGTGTGGTATCGTGTCCAATAAAGGTTTCAAGATCTTTGCAAGGAGCCAACTTGTTTTAGTTGTTGATCCATTTTTGTTGGACACTATAGGTCTAATTTTGATACCAGGACCCTCTTTGTGAGTTTTAATTAGGTGGTAGAAGTTAGGAAGATCAGAATTTTTTGTGACGAAGCTGTTGGTTATTCTGTTGTTGAGCCTCATTTCCAAAGCTATGGCTTTCCATACTTTGTTGATCTTCATTTCGATGGTGTTTGGTGACATGCGGCTGACTTTCTTGTATGTTTCGATGTTGCCGAGGTGTTCGTAACCAGCTTCACATTAACGATTCTTCTCTATAATTTTTCATTATAGAAATCCTTTAAGTGTGTCCAATTTTGTAGAGCATATTATATCCACTTTTGCATTGCATTGATTGAACAGTTTACTATTGGATCATTGCATAATTAACTTTCGCTAAAAATGACCATTTCAGACCCCCCCCCCAATGAAAAATACTCGTCATATAATTGTCGGAATTTTAATGTTATGACTACTCGTGTTCAATAAATAAGAATCAACATTCCAAATATGTATTATTGCTACAAATAATATCCGTTTATGATTATAATCTCCTTTTTGTAAAGATCCACAAAATGTCTTCATTTGATTAATTTTCTAATTACTGTTCTTTTTCTATTTCTTACTTTCAGTTTCTTCCTCCCTACCTGGAGCAAAAAGCCTATTTGTAATATTGCCTCTCCTTATACAGGGTGGGCCAAAAGTAACGCTCTATTTTATATATATTAAATTTTTTAATCTTAATCCCATTTTTTAAAATTAATCCACAGTTAGCACAGTTTGGTGTGGAATAACATCCGAACGGATTTATGGCCCATATTTTTTCGAAAATGAACAGAATAAGGTTGTCACTATTAATGGTGAAAGATACCGCGCTATGCTAAGAAATTTTCTCTTTCCACTTCTCAAAGATATGCCCGATTTATATTTCCAGCAAGATGGAGCCACCTGCCACACAACAAACGAAACTTTAGAACTTTTGCAGACTAATTTTAGAAATCGGATATTTTCCCGAAGAACTCCACTAATTTGGCCTCCGCGATCACCTGATCTAACAGCTTGTGACTTTTTCTTGTGGGGCTATTTGAAGGATAGAGTATATTCTAATAACCCACAAACTATTACTGAACTTAAAGGAAATATTCAACGAGAAATATCGGCCATTTCGCCAGAAATTTTGAAGCGGGTAATGGAAAATGTGGTTGATCGAGCTCGAGAATGCCAACGATGTGATGGAAAAATACTCAAAAATATAATATTTAAAAAATAATATTTTAATTTTTATTTATTTTATTTTTAAAGCTGTTGGTGTCTATATATGTTCTGTCGATAGTTATTAAAAAAATAAAATAGAGCGTTACTATATCTAAATTATTCCTATAATTAATGATTTTGGGCTAAATAATCTTGAACAATTTTTATCTTGACAATCTTCGATCAATAAATCTCTCGGTTACCAAATGTAAATATCTGTTAACCGTTTGCAGACGAAATTAATTTTAATCAAGATATTTAAGTCCAGCACTGCTGGCTTACCATCCGCAAACGGTTAATTAATAGTCATTGGAGTTTACCGAGGTTGCTTTTCCAACTAACGTTGATCATTTTGTCATGATAATGGCGCTCAAAAATTTACAGTTTACTTGTTTTATACGCAACGGGATTTTCGTACAATTAATTAATTAGTATTTTGCATTTAACTCAAATTTGTGTTTTTACCGCTCACTTTCTGACAAAATCATTCATATTATAATTTTCAGAATAATCACTTTATTTCTAAGCCAATTTTCAGTTTCAAAATAAAAAATATAATCATTTATTAATTTTATATAAATTTCTATTTTTGTACTTTTTATATCTAATTATGCACTTTTCTTTAACTTTGTTTCCAATAAATGTCTCATATTTCCAATAAATACTTTTAATTTGACCTCAGTATAATACTCTTCAACATAGATTCGCAAAGTTTTAGCCGGTGTACCACTTTCATAGGATTAGAAAAACCGTGTACCATCGTGGAAAATAACTTCTTCAGGAATATCCGAACAAGAAATCCAAACATAGCTTCTTTCAGTTCAGCGATATTGAAATAAACTTGTAGCAATGAATTAAAATAGCAAGTATTTCCGAAATTTTTATATTCATCTGGGTAATGTGTCTGAATTAAAAATGTCATTATCTTAGCAATTGATAATATCGAAATTCCATGACAATGATTTCACCATCTAGATCAGTGGTACGCAAACTATGTGCCGCGGCATATTAGTGTGCGGTAAAAGAATTTAAAATGTGCCGCTAATGCGAAAATATTTCTGAGAAGGACTTGCCAGAATTTTGGATTTTCGTAAAAAGTCAATATCCTGATTTAAGTTTAAAAGCCATCAAATCTCTGCTGCCATTTGGATCCTCATATCTGTGCGAATTCGGATTCTCTGCACTCACAGAGATTAAATCTAAAAAGAGAGAGCGATTGCTAATGTTGGATGATGAGCTGCGAGTTTGTTTAACAAAAATCGAACCACGTATAAAATTTATTTGCGACAAAAAACAAGCGCACTCATCCCATTAAATAAAATATATACATGTAATTTCATTTTATTAAAAAAATTCTATATAAAAGATACATTCTTTCTATTTTGTGCCGGGAGGTAAAAAGTTTGCGTACCACTGATCTAGATCAACTAACTCAATTCCATTATCATTTTTTGGGATTATGAGAAGCAATTATCATTATTCCAACAGTTTTAGCTTTATAAATTGATCTGATTGCAGTGAGCAAGCTCATTCAAACTGTAAATCTATTTAAATATTTCGAATTCTTCCTATAACATGCTATTCCCTAAGGCATTGACTTGCATGAATCATGAATATCAACTAAATTTATTATTTTAAATTAACACAAAGAAGAAACTTCCGAAGTTTATTTTTAAAAAATCTAGACAATCTAATATTTAAAACAAAATCTAAATCACCTATTGAAATTTAAAAATATAATTAATCACACATTCACACGCTGATCCCGACACATCCCACCTCACACTGTGACAAACTCATAAAAATGGGCACCGAAAATTTTATTGGACGCACACTCCAAGAGGGGAATGAACCAATTCATTTCATAACATGGTATATTTATACAACCAAGATGATATATAATATGTTGGTTTTAATTTCGCTTTTAAAATTTATAAACATAAATTAAACACTATTCAAGGTTAAAATACGTAAAAGATAAATGAACATTATAATAAATATTAAGAAATGTTAAATAAATGGAATAAATAAATGTTATAGATGCATCTGTTTTCCCCACCAGTTTCGGAATATCAGCCAATTATCAGCCCTAATTTTAAATGCAAATTATCCTTTACTTATTCTTGATAAATGCCATAGCTGATAATCCAGTTTTACAAAGGTAAGAGGTAGTGTAATACAAAATAATTTTTACTGTTATGTTTGAGATTTCGCTGAATTTTCTCTATATTTTGAACCAAAAATTGCATAAATCTACTTTTCTGAATTCATTCATTAGAGTTTTATCATATTGTTGGGTTTTTGGTTAACTTAAGTCGGTTCCCTCTGACTCCTCGTGGCCTTTAAATCAAAACAATAACGACCCAACGTATATTGAAATAACAAAATTCACAACCTTTGCTCACCACTTTACAATTAATAATCAAAGTTACGTTTGACCGATTCTCCGCTCGGCGTTGATGCTTTGTAAATAGATAATATTCACCTTTGATTTCTTTAGATTCTCTTGACTCACGTTTTCCTCTTTTTCCGTTTGATTTGATTCTTTTTCACCTTTCCGTATTCCTATTCTATGTCTTCTTTTCCCTAATCTCCTTAATTCGTTTTGCCTACTCTTAACTCGGTTTCTTCTAACCCTAGCTGAGGCAAAATGCCGATTTGCTCTGATTTTCTCTTTCCTTATATACTCCTCGAAATCGGGATGACAAATGATTATTGCCGAGCCAATCTTTCACTTGACATTTGCTTCCACGTATCTGCTTCGGCTGTCACCCATAATGGTCCAACGAACAAAGATAATTAATGGCCCTTCCGGCCTTTCTACACGCACTATCTTCTGCTTGCTGTTTTCCAATTAATCATTGTGTCAAGCTAATGGGCCCAAATCTTCCTTCTGTTTACTTTTCTTCTTGTTTACCCAGCTCGGGTTTCCTTCATCTCTCGGGTTCTCCATTGGCTCGGGTTTCTCATTAGCTCGGGTTTTCTATTAGCCAATTAATTAATTAATTAACGTTTTCTGTTTTTACACATTTGAATGCTTTTCGACCCTTCCTAACCATCTTCTGATAAATCCCTAATCTTGTTGACCATTAGCTATTCTATACCTGTCCCGTTTACCCAATTCGATTTCGATGATTTTACCATTTATTGATTTTTCTCGGATTTTCGGATTCTTGCCTTTCGTAATTGCTTTTGGCATTTTCTAATACTGCTTCCATCGTACTTTCCTTTACTATCAATTCTGTGCATGATCACGCTTTTATTTGTCCTTTTTCTTCACCCAAATTTCATTTAAATTTATTTTAATTTACTGGCCTCAACAATATGAAATATCGGTCAGGTGCTCTCTCTCAATTTTTCTAATAAAAATTTGATAAAGAAAACTGATTTCTTATTCAAGTTTCATTATCAATATTTTTAGAAAGTAATAATGGAAACTACTTATAAGACCGATACAATGGCTTTTATACTCTACTAAATCGTTATTCGAAGAAAATCTATTATTCTGAAAAATCTCTTTTTATTTAGACACATTATCTTATTTCGTACTATTATATTCGTATTTTCACGATTATATTCATATCGGGCGTATTCTATTAATTATGCATAATTGGTTGCTTCAGTACTCTCATCGAACTGAATAGCAAACTAAATGCTTTGTCTAGTTCTTTTGATCAATGTCTACGTTAAATGCATAATCATTCGCCGTAAAATAGTTACCTTCGACAAAGAAATTGCATTCAACTTAACTATGGCCATTGGACCAAGAAGAGAGTTCACAATATTTCCTTCTGCAGGTAATATCAATGTTTCATCAATTATATTTGGCGTACCAATTTGAGGAATCATCAAACTAACTAAATAAGGTTCTTCCATAGTCGAAGCATTTCTAGACGCAACTGAATTCTTGTTAGCGTTCATTTTAGAACCTATTCTTTCAAAATATTCAAGATTTCGTCCGAGTAGAATAATTCGGAAGATGCTCGTGACAAATAACACACAGTAGTCTGGAATCATTTTCACCTTCATTCTAGCAAACCTCTTCTTTTAAATAGTCTTTGTTATATTTTCTGACAGAGGTAAAACACTGATTAGGAATTATTGAATTCATTTTTATACCAATGTTTAAACCTTTAGAAGATTAATGCAATATGATGGAAATAAGCATGCAAAACTCTTTACACACAAAAAGTTGCGAACATCAAAGGTCAAAAACACTGCGATTTTCAAAAATACCAAAACAATATGATACACTAAAAATAGAATGACAGTCTTTAAAATAAGTATTAAAAGAACTTTGAAATTTGACCACTGATTTCTTTTTAATAAATACTATGTTTAAAATAAGTAATGATATTAGTAAGTGGTTTTAAGAATTGATTTAAAATGGCACCTGGTAATTCACACTGTAGTCCTGGACAAAAACCATGTTTCACCGATGTCTCTAACCATGGCCCCCACATGGGGAGGCTGACAAGACTCTAGTCCTAGGGCCCGGGATTAATGGGACCCGCCGTGGCAGGTCGGCTAGCTAAATGGAACATAAGACAGAAAGAAACTTATTAAATATTGACTTTTGTTTTGTAAATATCAACTAAAATTAATTACTGCATTTTGCTATAGGTACATTATATTATTCCGCTAATCCTCTCATCATCGTGTTGGTGATTTATCTCCATTCGTACATTAATATATGCCGTATTGCCGATGGAAAACACTTGTCTGTATTGATACATTTAAAAAAAAATTCTATCGTATTTTGTTTTAAAGCTCAAATTTGCAAATAGCATTAAAAACGCTGCATGCAACAGCAAGCGAGTTCCGGACTGGAGGTGTCTTTGAACTTCGTCAAAACATGCATCAACATGATGATACAGGTAAAGAAGTTATACTTCTATTTTATTTGTACAAACATGTTTTATTTATTTATCGAGAAGCCTATTCCAATGCTACCAGCTAGTGATTTTTAATGTTTGTTTGTTTTTATAATTTGACCACTTTTATCAAAAATTAAAATAAATTAAACGCTTATGTCTGATTTAATTTATAAACACAAATCTGGCGCTCAGATGAGGAAACTAAAAACTGAGAAAGAAACAAAAGGATTACAAGGTCATACAATTTTTCAAAGAAAAGAACATAGCTCCCGATACAGATCAAAGTGAAGGTGGTGATGATGATAGATATGACATTGAAGTCCAAGCAGAAAATCATTATTGAATGGATTCACAAGTTCAAAAACCATTCGAAGGAGAAGCAACTGTTACTTGTGTACCAGTTGCAACTGAAGAAAACATCGCTAGTGAAAATTCTAAGAAAGGATCGCCTGTGATAGAACATGGTGCAGTCAATGTTTCAGTTGCAGACTGTATTAATAACTCTGAAGTAAAACATGATGACCCTGGAACTTAACCCCTAGTAATCTCACATAATCTGCGACAAGAGATAGTACAAACTATCAGCTTTCGAGAATTCCAAAAGATTTATCAGGTATTGCCAAGAGATTTTAATGGTAGAGAATTTCAACATTCTTTACTCTATATGAAAACGAAAGATAAAAGAACAAGAGAACATTTTCCACGAGATTGATTAACATGGAGTGCTGTCTACCATGTCGTATTTTTTGTGACCAAATTAGCAAAAACTTAAGCAGTTTAGCCCAAGAAGGATTTTCGCCTAGAAATAAACCTTGGAAAAAGTTGTATGAAATTTTTAATGTTACTTTCTTGCCATCATTTAATCCGCCCTATTTTATTCTAATTCTTGTAGAGCATCAAGCGATATATAGTTTGGAGGCCCGCCGAAAATCCTGGCCTGGGGTCCACTTTAGGATGTATCAACAGGGATTGGAAACTCACAGTCTATAACTGTCCTGTGGTTCCAACCACTTATGTACATGATGTCACTTATTTTATAATTGCCCATTTAATATATAAATTAAAGTATTGTTTTCCCCAAAAATATTATTGTCAATTACTCTTCGTATTTTGTTATTAAATTTTATTTAGATTTTTATAAATAAATTTTCACAAATTTTCATAAATTTTTATTGAAATGATATCGATATATATAATTCATTTCATTTGTTTTTTTAATTAAATTTCATCTTCACAACAAAGCGCAAACATTTAAAGATATATAAATTATCTATTTATAATTACATTTTTCATATTAGATAGTAAAGAAAAATTTCACAAAATAAGTAAGATAGGTTATTATAGATGTTTTTATTAATTATTAAATTGCTAAATTATCAATAGGAAAATGACCCAACCGAGATCAAATTCCAATTCGTACATGACAAGAGAGTATTCAGTGAGATCTCAAATCACAAATGAAATGCTAGCCAATGATAACAAATATCTAAACAATGAACCAGAATCACAAAGGGGAAATAATAACAGCAATACTACATCAACTTTACCAACGAGAATCATCAATCGGAATCCGTCAGGTTCACTTAATCGTGCTTCAAATATTATTAGTATGACAACTTCATCCATGAATTATCAAATGAATGAACCTGATTTACAATGGCAAAACAATAACAGTCGATTTGAAACAAGATTAATGACAGAGCTGCCTAACTCGATACCTGGAGGTCATAATTTGGTGTCGGCAACTCTGTCTCCCAGTATGAACGACAACAGAGATCAGTTTTCTATATATGGGTCTTTCAAAAAACATGTCAGTGAAAAAAGAGACAGCTCAATGAAGTATGATTCAACGCAAGTGATTGAAACTCGTAAAATTAACTATAAAAACTTGCCAGTAAAACAATCGACAGTTAGTTATTCATCTTCTGACTTCGAAGTTCCAGTAAATTCTGCATTGGCATCTTCAGGATATTTCACTCCCCAAACTCAGAGTCAACAAAATAAGTTGCATGAAATTCTAAATTTCGATGTCATTGATTCCCTCAAAAATCAAATGGTTGAGGAAATCCCTGAGAAAGCCGAAATTCAGAAGCAAAACTTCTCTAGCATACCAGAAAACACAGTAGAAGTCTCTAAAAATGAAATTGCTTCCAAAGATCAAGAAATAAAAAAACTGAATAAAAAAATTGATAAACTGAACAACAAAATGAAAACTCATTTAAAGAATCTTTTAGATGAAAGACAAAATCTAATTAAACAAATTGAGAATTCAGAATTTGAGGAAATAATTGAAGAAGAAGAAGTTCAAAGAGCTAAGCCTAATATTGTCGCAAGTGTGATGCCAAGCCAACAAAAATCTAATGTAATAAAGGAAGAATTCATCAAAGAAAATTATCTAGAAAAAAGTAAAATAAGTTTACAGGATTTACCGCAGCACATTTTAAATAAATACAAAGAAGAAATCATAGATAGTGAAAGAGACAAAATGGAACTTGAAAAAAGAACATTAATTAATACACTAAATATTCAATATCAACAACAACTCCAATCTTTGAGACACGAGCAAGAAGTTCGTAAAACGCAAATGAAACATGTCTCGATTCAGAGCTATAAGACGAAAAAATTCAACCAAACTGTATCCGAAGTGAATATGACTAGAACAACTCCTCCCCCAAAATCAATCGGAACAGGTTTTCAACCGACAACATCTTACGAAGTCAATGTTGAGGAGAAACCGAAAGTTGACAAATTATCTAAATCAACTTCAGCAAAACCAACTACATTTCAAAAAGGAATTCAACCCGATGAAAAGGTTTTCTTTGAAACTGGAACAATGACTGACCATTTGTTTTACCGGAGTCAAGGAGTTAATACTTTGTATGATTATACAAAAAATTTAAATTCACCATATTCCGAAACTGATTCTTTCGTTACTAGGACCTCAAGTCGTAATGAAGCAAAGAAAGAAGTTAAGTCCCATACGATTATCCAATCATCATCAAGCAACTCACAAAAGCAACATCAAAAATTACAGGAAAAGTCAGAAATTAAAATTGAACCACACAATAAAAACTTTACCGAAGAATGGAACCAGACTATATTGGTTAAAGATCTTAAAGGATCAAATCAAAATTTTAGTAGCGCACTCGACAGCAATAAACCAAAAGTAAAAGAAGAAGCAATCATTTCATCGACAAAATTCAAACCGAATGTATTACCAAAACCGATCACAATTCAAAATTCCGAATCAACACGATCGGCACAAAGGATCAATGTCAATGTCAAAACGTTTTCACCAACCATCGAATCATCGGAAATGTATTTTGATGAAACAGAAAATTCAACCGTTATTGGATCGGACAACAGTGCTTTCAATTCTATATCCGAGCTACCGAAACCAAAGAAAGACGATCAAAAAAATGATTATCAAGAGTAATTATTTTGCTTATTAATTATTTTTTTTAACCCTCGAAAGGTTATTTTTATCCCATTAATAAGAAATTTATTTTGTGTCATCCAAAGTGGTTTCTTCAAACTTCCAGTACATGACCAAGTACACGATGAAGAGAAATAAGATTCATTGAATTTATATAAAAGAATTTAAAAAATTATTATTACTCTCTCTATATTACCTTCGCTGATGTTTGTATGTGCCACGCAAATTTTGTGGGGCCGAATAAACTTACTTTCCGTGATCGGATTTTGGTATGTAGATTTTTGTCGAGAACACTGCATGCTATCAAAATTTCAAACTGATCCGATTAAGGAAATTGGGTTAATTTTAAAATATTAATTTGTTAAATCTAGTGTTATTTTCTTATTTCAATAGAAATTCTTATCTATTCATTAACTGCGGATTATAGAGATGACGTAATTTTATCTAAAATATGTTATATAAGTTTGAACCTTATGTCCATATAGATACTTAAATTGAAAATAGTATGAACAATTTCCTTATGGAGATTTCGAGTTAACATTTTTCAATATATTATATGAAATATAATATAAATTAAGAGAACGAAATATGGAGAAAGTTTCAAAAACCATGCTTTTTATGGTTGATTTTTTTTAATGCTAAATCCAGAAGGGTTCAAGATATTATTTTTCATATCATATCCAAAAATTCCTCGATCTAAACAGAAGGGATATAATACTTATTTTATTGCCCAAAACTGAATTACCTTATCCTTCGTTACACTTATATTTAGACTAAAAGAACTTTTCAGTGGTAACGGTGTATTTTGTGATTATCAATCTTGACCAATTTACTTGTTATTTGTCTTCATATTGTTGGCTTTACTGATCCGATTCATTGATGATCTGCTGTCAACACTACGCATAATCATAATACATCATCATGAAAGTCGCTGTTAGATAAACTTAGTAGACATTTTAATGTCTAAATATATACTTCGATGCAAAATTGTTTGAATAGTTCTCAAAATTATCAACATTAATAGTTATTAAGAATTACTAATATTTATTATTATTATTATTATTATTATTATTATTATTATTATTATTATTATTATTATTATTATTATTATTATTATTATTATTATTATTAACTTATTTATTTTTTTTATGATTTCTTGTTAGCGGTATTAATTAAATATTAAACAAGTAAATGATTATACAAGCCTTTTGCTGCAAAGTATAGATTCAAAAATATGAGATAATTTTCGATTATAAAAATAATCTTGATCAATTTTCATAATACCTAATAAGAATTATTTTTATAATCAAAAATTATCTTATTTTACTGAATATATACTTTTGCGGCAAAAGGCTTGTATAATCATTTATTTGTTTATTATTATTATCTTTGTTGTTTTTATTATAATGATTATTACCAATATTAGTAGCCGTACTAAAATGTTGTATTATAGCATGTAAAAATAATAAAAGTAAATTTAATGAGCACAATGCACTTCTTAAAGATTTTTAATTATTTTAGACAAAAATAAAAGTAATAATAATAAATTTTATTCTATACACTCATAATTGATTAAACTATATAATTTTCCAATTTCAGTTACCTTCACCATGAATATTAAATAAAAAATCAATTCAATAAGTAAAATATAATTAAAATTAATTTATATTATTTTTCGTAGCATGATAGTTTTACAAGAATTACTTAGTTAAATTGGATAAATTATGCATCATTCGATAGAGGAAGTCAATTTTCAGAAAATATGTCATGTTATAAATTAAGATTTAAGTAATTTGAAAATTTCACAAATATTATTTCACAAATATAAATAATAGTTATAATAATAATTATTTTTTTAATTCAAAATTTAAAAAAATTCAGAACAAGAGAAAACAATTTACATTTTTCAAATGATGAATAATTTAATTAAAAGCTAATGAGGTTTAATATCTCACTTATTTCCTCCACAGAGTTGAGCATTAGATGATAATCGCTAAAGGGTATCGTGCCTTTTATTATAAGATCTTTGATGTCTCTTTGATTCCCTTTAGGATTCACATATTCTTGATTCTTTTATTTTAAGTTCTAACAGTACATCAAATCTAAATACTATCACATGTGTTTTTTATAAGAAAATGTTTATGAATGATCCATTACTTTCGGGTACATGTTAGGTATTATAATATGCATTTTGTGACATATACTCATGTTATTGTACAATATTCATCGACAATCGACTTAACCTTTTTGTTGGAATCTTCCCAATTTTAATTCTTAAGAGAAATTAAAATTCAATTAATCATTAATAAGCGGAATTATTTTTTTATTATAAATACGATATTTTGTAAATGTGTAAAAAGTGAATAAGATAACTCTGAATTCACCTTGAGCATTAATTGTCAAATATTTAATTTAAAAATTGAAACTTATAAATGAAATTGATCTTTTTTGGAGTTAATTAGTATTTAAACATTGATCTCAGCTGCTTTCATATGCGCACTGCCAACGCACACATACATGCATGCACGCTACACAAGATACATACATGTACGCGAGACACACACATACGCACATTCAGTCTGTGACAGAATCACGTTCTTTTGTTGTTTTCACTATTGATTGGAATAGTTAGCACTAAATTGTTATGCGAGTGTATTTAAATTATTTGAGATATTTGTTTGGCACTGATCAACACAAAATGCTCGAATAACCAGCTCGCTTCACATTTGGATGGAAATATAGTTAATAGAAACAAATGATTTAATAAATATTTAAAAAATTACATAATATATGCATTTATTATAACTATTTATTTTAATTTATTATTATTATTATTTTTATTATTATTATTATTATTATTATTGTTATTGTTATTTTATGATAAATCATTTATCATTTAATTATTTATAAAAACATAATTCACATAATTAAATATGCTTTTCGCACTATTAATTATTTGAAAATTTGAACCTAAAATTTATCTTTCTGATTTTTCTGAATTTTTCTTTACCTACTTTAATTTTGTATTATGATTTTCATTTTATAATAATAATAATAATAATAATAATAATAATAATAATAATAATTATTATTATTATTATTATTATTATTATTATTATTATTATTATTATTATTATTATTATTTTTATGCAGTAAAATAAAAATTGAACATTTAGAAAATATTAAATTTTTATTAAAGTCAATTAACTGCAGAGTTCTATTGCCAGAAAACATTTTCCAGATGTCCAGTCAAGTGATGCTATATTTGAATACGAGTAAACTTGTTTCTATCAACGAGTATATGCCTCAAGAAATGGTAATTATAACCAATTTTATCGTATGAAGATTTTATTGTTCCTTTTTTCATTTAGAAGAAACAGTGCTTAATGCTAATTGACTGGTGGATGGATATGGTGATCAAGCTCACATCTAATCAACTTCTCACAACCGTTCAGTATCTCATTTCAACATTCAATAAGAACTTCGTCAAGTTTCTTGTCATTAACAGAGATCAGCAAGTAAAAAAAGATTAACAGAATAAAAAATAGTTGAAATATATTACAGGGGAATTCTTGCATGCATTACATAATTGGACATCAAATTTGGGAATCGTTCTCTGTGATTAATGCGGCCGGTTTAGTTGACCCGAATATATACAACATACAAGGTTTTACAGTAATGATGCTAGCGGCAACTCTTCAAGTTGAAATCAAATTTTGATTTTTAATTTCATATCTTGTCCAGGTATCTGATGAAATACTAAATCATCACATTCGAATATTAGCAGAAAAAGCCGATCTTAATCTTCGGTCCAAGGAACAGGGACAGACTGCCATTTACCTAGCCGCTCTTCATGATAACGATAATATTATTTCCACTTTATATGCACTGGGAGCAGACATTAACATTAGGGATAAAGATGAAAATACTCCTCTAATGATTGCTACTATTAAGAACAACATTAAAAGTGTTAAAGCCATTTTGTCTTGCCCCGGTGTATTGCTTGAATTAAAAAATAAAGTTAAAAATTTATTTTAATCGGCATTTACGAAATATTTTCTAGGAAGGAAATTCAGCTTTAAAACTCGCGGAACAGAATAATTTTTCAGAACTTTATACATTATTTAATCAAAGAAAATCAATTCGACGTTCTGAAGTAATAATAATAAAAATAAATAAATAATAATAATAATAATAATAATAATAATAATAATAATAATAATAATAATAAATAAATAAATAAACAATAATTTAGATATCGACCTATTCAAAAATCCTAAGTTCAAACTCTAACCCTATATCGCCAAGAACCTTCAGAAAATATACTCACAATTGATGAAGAAATTATCACATTTATGCTCATTTATAGTTGTGATCAATAAATAAGTGCTTTTAATAAATATTTGCACATTTGCTGCGAATGATGAATTTGTAATCGACATTTTGCTCATTCCGCTTATTGAATTCATTGTTTTATTTTTTTGATTTTTATACCTATGATGTTTCTTTATGTATTATTTATTATTGTGCCGATCCGTTGCAAAATTCATTGTTTGACTATTAGTGATACTTTTATACCGTATTTCTTCTAGCACTGAATATATGTCAGAAAGTTTACTACTACTATTAGAACAAATAATAGTAATTTTTAGAAAGCACCATTCCATTATACGTTTTACGATATATTTCAATAGTTGTATTGTCATCATCAGATGAAATAGAAAAAACAATAGACTACACCCGTTTGCATGGAATAAAAGTTTCTATAATATTAAAAAAATAAAGTTATGGAAACACAAACTTATCTGTGTGTAAAAGTTAAATGTCGCATAAAATAAAATTTTTTATACACCAACTGGCAATTAAACTGGCTAAATGGACAATGACTTAAAGATTAATAATATAAATAAAATTTACCTATAATAAATGTATGTATGTGTGTTTAAAGGTTCAAATAACTGATTAAATATACTTAGTCAGACTGACAACATGGCTGTGACACAATCATCTAAATGTAACTCAGAAGCAAATATTTTAGCTAAATCTTGAATTATCTTAAACAATCATACGTTAATAAACTCCGCAAAACTAATTTCCATCTTATTTGACGTAGAAAATAAGCATTTCTAACATGAAAACTTATATGTATTGGGTGTTATGCCTCATACATTGGAGAGATTTCCCTTATCTCTGTATTCGACCTTGAGAACATTATAGACCGAAGTCGTTGACCGATATTAGTGAGCACAATAAAGTACGAGTAAAATAGGCATCTATGATTTTAAAATTTTAAAAAATTTCAATAATTATTTGTGAAACGTTATTGATAAAGTCATTGGATCCGAAAATGCATGTGCAAAGTTTTTTGTATATTGTATGTATGGATTGATGTTTTTAAATGAAATAATTATTAAATTATTAAATTTAATTTCATTATTTTAAAATTTTATGTTTGATTGCTAAAATTAAAAAAATAATTTATTATTTGAATTACAATTTTTATAATTTTTAAAGAATAAAATATTTTTATTAAAAATATGATATAATTAATATAATTAATAAATTTTTTCAAAAATCTATAAATTCTATAGTTATTATATCTTACCTGATGATGACAGGAAAACTGTCGAAATCTATTGTAAAACGAATGTTTGAGTGGCTCTTTCTTATAATTAAATAAATATCAAATACAATCGTCAATAATTTACTATTGAAAATATCCTGAGACCTTAAATTACCACGCTTTCTTATTGAAGACCACCTTTTTATATTGAAAATATCCTGAAATCTTAAATTACCACGCTTTCTTATTGAAGACCATCTCTCAGGACCAAGGTGACCAACCTTAATTTAGTTTCAAAAATTCTACGCTTTTTTGATATTTTATATTGAAAATCCAAGGACCAAGGAGACCCCCTCACTATAGTCAGAGAAATCTCTGACTTTTTTAGTGTAAACCGCCTTTTTGTATTGAAAATCCCAGGACCAAGGAGACCCTCTCACTATAGTCAGAGAAATCTTGGCCTTTTTCTATGGTGGGGGGGGGGTAACGCGGCAGGGGGTTACTAACTACCTATATATTTTATTTATATTAAAAGTTTATTATCAGACCATTCAAATTCATCTGAAGTTATAAACCATTTCAAAAGAGATGAATTCTGTGAAAGGCGGTTTGAAAATACTGTTCTCAAATATCGGATACAAAGGATCATTAGTTTAATTCGTCATCTTTCGGTGGTTTATCCGGATGGCAATAAAACGTAAAGAAAATGAAGACACCTTGGAAGCAGGTCCACCATCTTTTAAGATTGCTAAAATTCAACCGATAATATTAAATACATTAATGGACAGTGTTTTGTTCCATCATAAATTTCCATAGTATATAAATTACCTAAGAATTTGTTAATCCACTAGTTTTCTGATGATATGGACATTGTTATAGGTACCTGTCCAAATTTGTGCGACATGTGATTCTACCTTACCAAATGATTTGTGGATGAAGTCTTCGACAAATGCATTAATTTAATCATAGAAAACTATATACAACATATGTACAAAAGAAGATGAGAATATATGAGGAAACAAGAACAATGCATACTCTTTAAAAATGTATAATTCATTAATGACAACCGAATCCGAGTGGGTTGTTTCAATTTCCGGAACAATTGTCACAAGAAAATGAGGGGGTCTATCAGATCATTCAATTGATGAATTGAGTTTTTGAGTCAAATTGAATGTGATCTTGTTGTTTTGAATAAGAAAATTTGGAGTTATTCTACAACTATATCCCAAGTGAAACTTTTCATGTAAAGACCCTTCTTAATAACTGATAATTAAGAGTCATTATAATTCTCCTCCTACGATTGTGGCGGTTTTTGACTTTATTTTTTAATATTTTAACGAAATTTCACGTTCCCAAATGCTATATGAAAACAAAAGCTTCCAATATACTTCAATCTTTAAAACCAATTTAGTTATTTAAATTTATTATAGATTGTAATTATAAATAAAATACAAAATAAATAAAGAAATAATTCAGAATTTATTTTCAACAAAAAAGACAAATAAATAATATAATTTTGGTACAATGAAGTTCATGTGATACCAAGTGATACCATGGTTACTTTTTTAAAACAAAAATAATAATTAAAATAATCTTTAATTCATACTGGAAATGTAACAACAAACAGATTCCTTAAAATATTTATTTTAATTAATTATAGAAAAATGAATCACAGCCATCTCAGTAACAACAAAATAACAACAAACCTAATAAATTTTTTAATAAAATGTCTTTCTATGGCATCCAGGTACCAATTCACAATTCTGATTTTAGATAATATATTTTTAACTTACTGAATCTCTTGTTTCCAAAGTTAAAGTCAAAGATGTATTCAAAAAATCCACAAACGTATCAAATGCATATATTTAGGTCTGGCATTCTTTTAATTTTGTTAGATCTTTCCTTTGCTAGTTATAAATTGAACCCTAATTGAAGTCATTATCTCAAAATAATTCTGATCATTTGGAAATCCAAAGTTAAGGATACCCTCATTATGTCCAAACTTCACCATTTTGTAGTTATCATACAATATTTATATACATAAAGACCTCAATTTGTGTCGAAAGAAATGTATTATATTATTGAAATATAAAAATATCTCGGTACTGTTAGTTATAAACTCAGAAACGTGTTATAGTATTGCGTGTATAATAACTACTCCAGAATGTAACATTAGGTTTGTTCGTTTCTTTGTATTAACTTCTGAATAGTTTCACCGACAACATTGCGCTGTTTGGGTTGGTAAACACGCGAGCTTTGGTACCACACGCGGCGGCTTGCTGGACCAGTTACAAAATGGTGGCGGTGACGCGGACTTTTTCCAGAGGCCCGCTTTGGCATTCCTGTCACAGCACAGCACAGCACTGGTTTTTCACACTGTGGGTCGATGAATGTGTGCCGGCAATTGAAGCTTTATGTGATCCAGATGAAAATTTAGACACAAGAGGTACAGCCCGAGGTCTCTTGTCTGCTGTCTGCAATTTCACGTTTCTGTGCTATCTCTTCTTTTGGTGTGATCTACTTGAAGAAGTTAATCTTACACAGCTGTACCTTCAGACTAGGGGCGTAATTCTTGACACTGTGGTGAAAAAGCTAGAGACGCTAAGACTTTTTATGTATGAGCAACACAATCATAGCGTGGAGCAGGCAATTGAACAGGCACTTTTAAAATCAGACGAACATGAAATTTCAGTAGAGAGCAGACTCAAGTTCAAGAAAAGGATGACAGGTGAGAGGACAAGAGATATGCTGGACTAACTCTGCAAGAAAACAAGAAAGCGATGCTTGAGTCTATTGGTCATTTTCATTCGAAATTTCAGATCAGATCAAGAGCCTTCAAGGAAGTAGCAGCTTGGTTTGAGGCTGTTCAAGCCAAGAGTTTGAAATCTGCCACTGAAAAAATGTTACTAGTGTCCATTCCAAAATTGACCACTTTCTCTGACCAGAGAAAGACCTTTTATTTAAAGTAACAAGGCTGAGAAGGCTTCTGAAGGCAGCAGAAATTGATCTCGAAGAACCCAAAGACTGGTCAGTACTTGAAGTTTTGAAATTCATAGGTGAATGTAAACTCCTAGTATCTCTCCAATATCTCTCAGTGAGCCTACAATTATTTCTTACGATATGTGTGTCTGTGGCTTCATGTGAGAGGAATTTTTCAAAGTTTATAAAAAAGTATTTTCGATCTACTATGGGACATTTAAGGCTTTCTGATCTTGAAATATTATGAATTGAAAGTTATTTGGCGAAATGAGTAAATTTCGATGAAGTAATTAACAAGTTTGTAGCTCTAAAGGCCAGGAAAGGAAAGTTCTGATTTAGCCAAGATTTAATATGACATAAAATTTAATGTTAAAATAACAATTAAAAAAATAACATATTTTCTATGTTCTTAGTTCTTAACTTCTACAATCTTTTACCAACCGACCTTAAATTAATTTTTTCTTCTATTGCCTTTGTAAATAGAGGACCTATATTTATAAACCTTACTAAGGATTCTGTATGTTTCCGTTATTTGGCACTCTCGGACTTGGAGGAGGTCTATGGGGTGTCGTGAAGGGGAGGGGGATGACGTCACGAGTTACTGCACTGGGTGACACGAATTCTAGAGACGCCACTGCAATTAATGCCATGTTGACATTTTCAAATGCAAAAGTTCTTATTTATCGAAAAATTTAATTTATTTCATTTCACTGAATTTGTTTCATATTTAAATTTTCTTTACCGAGATTAAAGGATTTCTGGCCTCCATTTTACATTTAATTTAATTAGTTTTTGAAGTAGAAAATTTTGCATCTTGTAAAATAATATATATATAATTATATCATCTTATTTATTTCAAAGTTTTTGATTTAAGAACAACTGAAATTTTAAGTTACCTTTGCATCCAATAACACAAATTTTTCCTTCTGAAATAGTATCAACAGGTACTTGGCTGAAAACATTTCTCGGATAGCATTTATAAGATATAACTTCTGTTGTGAAACACAAGGCCGTGACATCGCAAGTATCACAATTTATTATTGGAGCCATTTCGTTAAAATTCGAATTATTTATGAAATAACTGGACGTTTCATTTTTCCAAATATATGATTTAGGACAATCTTTTGTTTGAATGGTGACATTTATTGGACATTTGTTCCGGAAGGATGTTTGATTCGTACCTCCCAAATTTTTAGTAATAATATACAAAACTGATATCATTACAAAAATGTATTTTTTATCCATTTTTGATTTTTTAATGTAATATTTTTAATTTTTATTTAAAAAAATTTTTTATTTGAAAATATTTTGATTGGTGCATTTTTTAATTAATCAAATATTAGAGAAGATTTACGAATACTATTGTAAATTTTTAATCAATATAAAAATTAATCGTGATATTTAATTATTTTTACCGTGGATCTATTTTTATTTTAAAATTTCCTTTATTTTGAAAACACTTCAAAAGGGATGTGCCAAACATAGTTAAATAAAATTGATGTAAAACAAGAAAATAAAATTGATATAATAAAATTATAGTAAATTATGTAAAAATTATAGTAATATTATATGAAAAACTTGACATTATATTTTTACAAGTATTTAGCAAATTATAAAATTGTCTTTAAATATCGTCTGAAAATATTTAATTATTTTGTGTCGTAAATTTTTAAACAGTTGTGCTGATTAATACACCAAACACCACTGAGAACCATTTCCTATAATATAACAAAAAAATCAATAATCTTACATTATAGAAACATACATACTTACTTTGATTTCACATTGATGTTCTCATTTATAGCTCAACGAGATACATCTTATATTATAGAAATCTGAAAAGTGGAAGGAAAATTAAAAAATGCACACAAGCACAACACATAATAAAAAACACATACAAACTTTTGATTCGTAAAATTGTAACGATGAGATACGTTTCTATAATAATTCTATTTTAGACAATTTTTAGAAAAAAAAGATCGTTGAAAATTTTTTAAATTATATTTTTAATGAAAATATCAAGAGCAGATGAATTTGGTTCAAAATCTTTTTACTCCAGATTTGATTTCCTTTAAGAATCCCCTCATATTGAGCTCAGAAAAAAAATTACAAAAATTAAAAAAATTATTCTAATCAGCGATTTTTCCCAAAATGTTTTAAAAAAATACATTTATTGATTTATTTATTTAATTAATTATAATTAAAAATATATCGGACTCACATTTTTTCGAAATAATTCCAAAATACTTTAAAATAAGACATAAAATTCCTAAAAAAAGCCTGAAAATTAATTAAAAATAATTTATAATTATATTGTTGATTAAAAGTAATATTTAAGAACTTGAATAATGATCTCATATCCATATGGATCAAAATTCAAGTCTTAAAATTTACTTTAAATTTAATATCTTACCTGAAAACCATTTCTAAAATGGCTAAGATAAATTTCATGATGAGCAATTCATACGTAAAAAAAATTACTGACAACTTTGAAAATTCATCAGTAGTAAATTGGTGAGTGAGCAATTGCTCTACACGCAAACCACCACTATAGAGAATGTATCTCAGTGGTGTTTGGTGTAGGCTTATATTATCTGGAATTCTCGATTGTTGTTAACCAAAGCACGCTTTGGAATCCGATCAATAATTGTGGATTTCATATTTCACTGACAAACTCCAATAAATCTTTACTAGAGTTTAAAAGAATTCAGAAATTCTGAGACTCATTCTATTATGGATGTATTTAATTTAAAACTTAAATTTCATGTCCATGTAACAGGAAAGAGAGTACTCTATAATAGAGTAATAGAGTCTCTATTTCCTACTAATGACTTCTTACTAGAAGTACAATTTCATATCAAAAAGGGTGTAATACACTAATTTCACCGACAATACTGTTAAACAGGCTCGATTTTGATAATCCTATTGTTGAGGATACCTAAATAGCAAATAATATAATAAATAAGTAAATTACCTGGGGGAAGATCGTCATGACAAACGGGACGATCTATGGGAACTTGGAGAAGAAAACGGAAGTAAAAGGAAATGGAAAATGAGAAAGATAAATCAAATAAAAGAAAACAAACAAGAAATTAAAACAGGGTTCATTGTTAATTAAGAAATGCAAAATGGGGCAAGCTATAAATGGGAAGATATAATATAATAAAATAGAAGTTAGAGTTAGTTAGAAGAGAGTTAGAAAAGAGTTAAAAAGGAGAGAAGGGAAAGGAGAGTAAAAGGGAGAATTAACATGAGAGTTAAAAGAGAATTAAAAGGAGAATTAAACAGAGTTCAAAACAGAGTAAAAACAGAGTAACAGAAGAAAACTGGCTAATAATAAATAATTGTTTGGGAGAGTGACGAGAATCTTTTATAAAATTGAATAAAAAGTAGAAGTGTGTGAATAAAGTTGTGGTCAAACAAATAAAACAATAGATCAATGTACCCTGTGAATGAGTTGGTTGACGACTAGTGATTAATGTTACTGTCAAGGAAGATTATATGAGAAGGGCTATTCTTCATTTAGTGTCTTAATAAGTTCTGTTTAATTAATTGATTTGGAGTTAATTGGTTGCAATTACAACTTGTACGATCTTTTGTGAATATTAATAAAGGTTTATCTTGTTCTGGATTGTCAATTTGTGAATTAATAAAACACGCTTTGGAGTCAGAGTGAAAATTTAAATTTACAAATATTATCACCAACCCAATGACCCAACACTACTATAAGCGCACATACACAACATATCGAAAGCTTTTGGAATAAAATTAAGTGTTGTGGTGAACTTTTTAACTTTCATCAAATCTTTTTCATCATGACTATTGAGTTGAATATTTTCTACGAATGAAATTTCATCCATTTAACTTGTGATCCCCTTGATATTGAAATCGTATTTGCTGCAATTTATGCTGCAAAAGGTAGATAAAACGTAATAGTTGTACTGTTTCGGTCGATCTGGTTTTGACTGGAGTTGTTCTCGCGTCTGTGTGCGCATGCCTCATGGATTTTTCTGGAATTCTGTTTTGAATTTAGAGTGTCGAGTTCTTTATATTTTATTTTGAATTTGTTTCAATTCGTGGAATTTCGAATCTTTCTTGGTGATTTATTATTGAATTTATTGAAATTTGAATTAATAATATTAATTGTTATTGGAGATGTTTTCTTTGTTTATTGGAATTAAATTGTGTTGTGGAAATAAAGTTATTTGCGATAAAGATGCTAGAACTCTTTTTTATTATTGACACTGGAATTGGAATGACAAAAGCATATTTGATCAACAAATTGAGAACAATCCCTAGATCTGGAACTAATGCATTCATGAGAGCACTTTATGCTGGAGATGATATTTCAATGATGGGACAATTTGGAATAGGTTTCTACTCATCTTATCTAGTGGCAGACGGCATCCTCACTGATGAAAATCTAATCATCAGAAACATGTACAATTTACAATTGTTTTTTTGATTTTAGTTTATGTATATGTTGTTAAGTTTGCAACATTCAAAATTCCGTTTTCTGTATGTGTTTAGTGTAAGGGTGTTTTTATTGGAAATTTGTGATGGTTCGTGGTTGTTAAATGAAATATGTCTTTGTTTTGTTTGATTGTTGTTGTTTGGTGTGTTAGAAGGGGCTTGTTCTGTTTGGTGGTAGTGCTTTAATCTACGGATATTTATTTGCATTTATTTCTTATTTTTTTATTTGTTACGTTTTTATTTAGTTCGAGTCGTTTGTATGACTCTTCATACTTTGATTCTAAACCTTTTGTGAATGGTTTTTTTTACTAAGACTAAGTCTGTGGTTAAAACTATTTTACCGTGTGTTTTACTTTTCTGTTTTTCATTTGGGTTGAATTTGCTATTTTCGGTTGTTAATTGTTTTGTTGGTTTTTTGATGTTTTCACTAATTCTTTTTAGTGAAGGTAGATTTGTTTCTCTACCAAAATATTTGTATGCAGGGCTTTCACTTTCTATTGAATTTGGAGAATTTCTTAAACCCATTAGTATTGTTGGTAGTTGTTCTAACCAATTTCTGTCTTTATCTTTTCTTCATATGCTTTCTTTAATAGTTCTGTGTAGTCTTTCAATTTTCCTATTTGTCTGAGGATTATAGATGGTTGTCCTGTTTCTTTTGATGTTGTATTTTTTACATAGTATTTCGAATAGCTGTGATTCGAATTGTCTTCCTTGGTCAGTGATTATAGTTTTTGGTTGACCATAGCGAGCTATTCAATTGAGTTCTAGATTGTTACATATGTTTTTTGCCGATATTTCTTTCAGAGGGACTGCTTCGAACCAGTTTGTTGTCTTGTCTATTATAGTAAATAGGTAGTGATAGGTGCTAGTGGTCCTACTATATTTGTATGTACCATTTCAAACGGTTGGGTACTTGAAAAGTTCACTTTTTGTGTTACTAGTTTTTTTTATGCTTTGTTGATCTGGTTTTTTTTATTTCTGTTCTCATGTTCGGCCATATGTATTTTTTGTGGATTATTTCGTAAGTGACTCAGTTTCTGGATGGCTGAGGTTATGTACCTTTGAAATTCACGTGTTTCTGGATTCTATTGGTAGTAAGAGTCTTGAGGAATTTTGCTGATGTTTTACCAGACTTCGTAGATTTTTTAATGTTTCAGGCTATGTTTCGTTTATAATTCTTTGAGTGCATTTTCTTGTTTATTTTTAATTTGTTAGGTTTCGATAATTTCACTAAATTCGAGCGTGTTTACATCTGTTTCCATTCTCGAAAGAGTATTTGCTGCGATGTTTGCAGCTCCTGTGACATAATTAATTGTACAATTGAATTGTGGAATAAAATCCGGTTGTCTTATTTGTCTTGGTGATGGGTTTTTCATTTGTATTGCGTTTGTTAATGGTTTATGGTCTGTAAGGATTTCGAAATTTCGGACTTCCAATAAATGCTGGAAGTGTTTTATGACATCATGTATTACAAAGAGTTTCCGGTCGAAGGTTAAATACCGGGTTCGCTGTGTTTTTAGTTTTTTCGAGAAAAAACTGATCGGTTGTTTACCGAATTCGTTTTATTGGGTTAGTGTTGCTCCCATTGCGACATACCAAACAGTCTGTTGCTAAATTGTAATTTAATCCTGGATTTGGGTATCCCAGCAGCGTTGCTCAATTTAAGCTTTCATTAGCTTTTTAGAAATATCTGATCGATTTTTCTGTCCAGTCGACTGTCATATTTCTTTTTGTTTTGATAAATTCATTTAAAGGTACTTGTAGTTGCTAGTATGCAATTGTATTTTGATTATTTCCCAGTGTTTGATCCATGAAACGCTGAAATGTTGCTACTGCATTCCGCAAACGAACATACCAATTGGTGTTACAAATGCTGTTTTTTATGTCTTCTTTCCATTTTGGGATTTGATCCTAGGTCTTTTTTGAGAAGAACTTTGCTCCTTTTAGTCTGTTCATTATGTCTATTATTATTGGCAGTGGGTAGTTGTGTGTGATCTTGTTTGGCATTCTGTAGTCACCACAAGCTCTTCAATCCCCATTTGCCTTTTGTTTGAGCATAAGGACAGAAGACCATTCTGAGTTTGAATGTGTTACTACTTTGTTGCCGAGTAACTCTCTGAAAATTTCTTTTGTGATTTTTGTTTTTTATGGGTCCAGTTGTCAAACCTGGTTCCCATTTGTTATGATTGCGTATTCGGGTGGGTTATCCGAATTCTCCTCGAATTTTACTGGTTCGGTTAATTTATTGAATTTTTTTAGTAGTGGAGTTATTTCCGGATCGTGATTGGTTGTCTTGCTTTTATTAATTGGGTTCGCTTGGATTACTCCAATTTGTCAATTTGTGTGCAGTAATTTGTTGTTGATAGATTTTTTTTCCTTTTTGTGATGGTGTTTTCGACTATGTCTTTATTTCTGCAGTCCACTAGTAAATTGTGTGAAAAGAAATCAGCATCGATTATTGGTTGTTGTACTTCGGCTATAATAAACGACCGGCTCTACTCTCGTTTGTTGTTTGTTATAGTTGATGTATGTTCTCCTAATGTATTTATGTTGTGACCGTTAGCTGAGGTGAGTTTATTATTTGTTGTTTTGAGGTTTTTGAACATATTGTAGGGTAATAATGAAATGATTGAACCTGTGTCAATCATGAAATTATTGTTTTGTGAGTGCACCGTGAAAGTTTTTTTGTCGCCATATGTCGGTGTGATTAGTGGCGACTTTATCAGTTTTCCTGTATTTGTATGCGTTATTCCTGAATTTTTGGTGGAAGTAGCAGATCTCTTCCTTAATTTTGTCCGTGTTGTTGTATGAGGTTTTGTTTTTACGGTTTCCTGAATCTGATCGATTGCTGTTGTAGCGGTTTGGTGAATGATTGTAGTTTTGCCTTCAGCATTTCTCTTTTATTTCAGCGAGTTCACGTTTAATTTTTCTGTTTCAATTATGACTTCGTCGAATTTGCTGATCAGTGTGTGCGTGAGGCTAGTTGTGATTTCGTTTGTTCTTGTTGTTTATTGCTTGGTCGTTATGGTACGATTGGTTTTTATACTATTTTTTGAGGCTATAGATTGTAGGGTTGATTTTTTCGTTGATTTGGTCTGCTATTTCCGTTAATGTTTTAATGTTTTTTTTGTCATTTGCGGCTAGAATTAGTCGTATTTCTTGTGGCATAGCGCACACAAATAGTTCTTTAATTAGCACATTTGATCCTACACTGATGATATTTGGTTGTAGTTGTTCCAGTTTGTGTTTTAGTTGTCTGAGGAAATCGAACAGTTTGTTGTCCTCCAGTTGTGTGTTGTTTAAACAGGATTCGAGTGTTTGTCTTTTGGTTATTTTGTTTTTTGATATTAGTATTTGACATAGTTTGTTGTATGAGTCCTCACCTTTTGAAATTTTGTCTATTTGATCTGCTTTTTCGTTGAGTTTCATGCTGGTTAGTGCTGCCATTATGTTTGGACACAGGGTTTATGTCGACGTGTGTTGATAGTGTTAAATCTAATTTTGCGAAATCTAGCCAATTTTGGGATGTTCCATTTTCGTCAATGAAATAGTTAGGGATATTCGGTTTAAGGTTTATTATTGAATTTATAGAAAAGGGTTGAACTTGGAGCTGGAGTTGTCGTTCGTTAATGGGAGCATTTTTTTCATTTATGTCTGTGGATCTTCTGAATATTCGATGGCCTTGCTATTTCCATCATAATATCCCATTCATCAGTGACATATTCAACTTCAAGATCCTGAAAGAACTTAAACGCACCGGTCTACCAATTCGGATACCTCATAAATCTTGGACATTGAGAAAAGCTCTGGCAAACAACACAAATAAAGAAAACAATTGCACAATGGAAAACTGCCAGACACTGAAAGATATGTGCTTTAGAAAAAATATCGTCAATTGCATCACGTGCAATGTATGCAAGGAAATATACATCGGAAGTACACTCAGGACCTTGCACCAAAGAGTTAAAGAACATCCAGATCCTGGTGAAAAATCCTCGATAAACAGACATCTCCAACAATGTCAACCAACAAAGTAAAGAAAAAATATTTCAATTGAAATCGTAGCAATCGGAAAAATCCAAAAAAATGTCAGATTCAAAGAAGCAATTCTCATTATAAACAGACGGCCAAAAATCAACACTAAAGAAGAAATCAACAAAATCATCAATTTGATCTGTTCTCATTGACCATGAGAATAACTGATAATATATAAAAAATATTTTAAAAAATTTTAAAAAGTAATAATTAGAAATTTTAGGAAATATGCTTTCAAAAGATAGGAATTAAAAATCATAATTGACAAATTTATAAAAAATATTTAAATCGCGTATATAAATAGTTATTGGAAGCTTTATTTTATAAATATTTTAAAATATTTTATTAAAGAAGGCTTCTAGGGGCTAATTATAGAAGCTTTAAAAATTTAAAAATTTTAGTTGGTGTCATTTTGATTTTTAAATATTTATTTTAATTTTAAATAAAATTTTAAAAATTCAGAAAAAGAAAGTATATTATTATATTATATCTATAACCAGTGAGAATTAAGAAAAAGGAAATAAAAGAAAGATAGAGATGTATGTTCGGGAAGAAGATTGTTAAATTCCAGGAGATTGACAAGGACTATTTTAGTCGAAAACTTTTTCATTAAATACATTATTCCCAGCAAAGGGCTTAAATTATTACTTTATTGTTTTAAATAATACTAATAATAATAATCACAATAATACAAATAAAAATCAAGTACAACATGATATCCTTATATGTGGGTCAAATTAAAGGAAATAAAAATAAAAGAAGACTTTTTTATTTCCTTAAAGTTAAAATCAAATTTTACATAATTATTCTATAAAAAACAAAAACTATTTTGTGAATGAAATCAATAACTTATATAGACAAGGAATAAACATTTTATTTCTTTTTCTGTTACATAGGTTGTTTTTAGTTGCTTTCAATTATTTACAGTTGACTTTAAACAAACAAAAAATGCAATCACATCTAGAATATTTACAGAATCTTATTTACTCTGATATTTGTATTCTAATCAAATTAGGATTACAATTTTTTTATATTATAGAATAAATTTAAGATTTTTTCACCAAAACAATATGTGATTTTATTACAAAATTGAAATATATTTATTTTTTTTTGACATATTTAAAGGATAATTTTAAATTTTTCTGCTTTTGAGATTCAGTTAACAAGTTCTTAATTATAAGTTATTATTATTATTATTATTATTATTATTATTATTATTATTATTATTATTATTATTATTATTATTATTATTATTATTATTATTATTATTATTATTATTATTATTTTTGAATAAATAATTAAACATACACAGAAACAATTTAAATATAAGAAAGCACGACTCAAACATTCATGTCACGATAAATTTCCACAGTTTTCATGTAATGGTCGGGTAAGATAGAATAAATATTGTAATTATAGAATTTATAAACAAATTTATTAATTATATCATTAATAATAAAAAATATTTTTTTTAAATTATAACAATTATAATTTAAATAATAAATCATATTTAACACACACATACACACACACTCCAAATTTTGACGAAAATTGTTGCTCATCTTTCCTGAATCACTGAAGTTTTTTCCACATCGACAGCACTCGTAATTCCTGAAGATAAAGCGATCCGTGAGGTCTGTGTCGGGTGAGTAAGCCGGCTGCTTTAATAGAGACACACGGTATCTCTTCAAGTCAAAGTCGAATCAACTGTGCTACGTGAGGTCTGGCATTGTCATGCTGAATGACCATTTTCTAAGCAGGTAGTATTGTTTGAAATTTTGAAATCATATTCTGCAGAAATTGTTGTTATCTCAGCATTGATAGATTCACCATCGTAAAGAATTTCGAAATGCGTGAGTGATTTTGCATAGTTTCTAACAACAATAATCAGAATTTTGCAATCAGATATTGTGCCATCCACTCAAACATAAGTGCATTCTTTTGGAGATATGTTTCGAATGTAAATCCATTTTTCATTGATTACATTGATCTCTTCCTTAGCCATTCTTGCTGATTAGACATTCAACATTTCTTGATAGCAAGTGATTCTGATTCTCTTGTTATTATCAGTCAAAATGTGAGGAACCTATCTGCTGCAAAGCGACTTCTTTCTAAATTCTTGTTTCAATATGCGGCGAACACTAGATTCTTCAATGTCTATGACTATTGAAATGACAGGACAGCTTAAATGGCAATCTCCTTAAATTATTTCACGCACAATTGTGATAATCTTTTATGCAGTCCTCGTTCTTGGTCTTCTTGAACCTTCTTTCCGATCAAAAGTGTTCGCTGTTCTTCTGGAAACTCTTCGGTAATCTGATGTACTCTCCGAAAGCTAACGATGTTCTCTGCACCCAAACTTTCGACAAGATGCAGTGGATTCCGGTAGCCGAAAAGTTATTTCGTGTTAAAGTTTTATCGAAAAAAATTATGTCTCATTGCTTTGCCTTCATTTTTCAGGCTATATCATTTAACCAACTCTAAGCAATTTGTTTTAATTTAAATCTTAAATTTTTAGTCTTGTTAATGTGATCTGTCTTAAAAAATTTTGATTTCATGTAAAATTTTCAATAATTTTAATATAGAAAACCCTCTTAGTGAATTAATTTATTCCAAAAGTCTCATGCGACAATTCCATTTTATGAATAACTTTGAATATAATTTTTAATTTTATTTTCTGTTGTTTTAATATTCATTATGTTATTTTTTGTTATATAAAATTATATAATTATTTATTTTCATATTTAATTATTAAGCTCTCTTAGTCAACGTAATTTTTAATATAAAATTTATAAATTTTGACATAAGGTTTCCAGGATGAATTATTTAACACTTTTAATAATTTATTTCATTTCTTTCATTTTCATAATGATTTTTATTTTGTTTGGTAACTCTATAGCCATTCATGATTATTTAATAGTGAAATTATTAAAATCAATTTATCAAAACATCTTAAACCTACTACCCGATTGGTTTTTAAAATTATTAGCTCGTATATTTAACTATTTTTTCTATGAAAAGTAATTTATATTATTCTTAAGATATTTTTTATTATTATTGAAAGGAATTATTTTTTCCAAGCTTTCTATTGTGCAGCAGTATTAATATGTCATGGAATATTAGTATTAGATGTATTGTCTATTCTTTATTATTATTCTTTAACTGAAAACCATGTTTATATAATGATTTTATCACTTTTCTTAAACATAGTATCATATTCTACATTATGTTTATCTGATCCAGGTATTACAATTTTTATTAATTAGAGTTTGTATATTTACAATATAGGATTTATTAATAAGAAAAGTTACAATTCTCTATCAAATGTTTACAAACACGATCAAGTATTTTATAAAAAACAAGAATGTGATATATGCCAAATAATCAAACCGGCCAGAACTCGGCATTGTAGTAAATTTATTTTTTAGTACATATCTATTATAAGAATTTATAATGTTTTAAATATATACAAAAGAATTAAAAAGAATTTCATCCAAATTTTGCATGTTTTTGTATATATTCAAGCTTGTATATATATATATATATATATATATATATATATATATATATATATATCTGTTTTAAAAACAGATTTAACTCTGAAATGATGCAAAGCATTGAAAGGTTTCAAAATCTATTACAATTAAGAGAAGATTGTGTTTTTTTAAAACTCAAAGCAATTGTTTATTATTTGCCAATCTGATTGGTTTACCCAGCAGCATTGCAATCGGTCAATTTTCATAAACTCTAAGGATCTCTGTTTGTATTTCGGCTTTATATATAATATTGAAAATTAGGTTTATAAAAATATTTGGCTGTCATTTCTTACATAAAACAATATATTTATCATATATTAAAATCGAAAATAGATTTCAACCTGATTCTCTCAAAGTCGCCATTTTTGTCACTTCTTGCTATCGATGGAGCTTTAATTCAAACTCCTGTCATATTTTTCTATTCTAACTGGTGCTTGAACTTCATAAAGCTTTTAAACTGAGGGAATTTATCTCGAGCTTTTAAATGGACCTAAAAAGGTTTCCTTTTGCTTTTTGAAACTTTTCATTTTTCAATAATTTTTATTTTGTATTGGAGAAAATATTCCTTTGCTGAGATATATTTTGATATATAAATATATATCACAAGTTCTCAATCTCATTTATAAAATGATTTCTAAACTTTGGACTTTCTCAACATTTCATTTCGGGTTATCAATCAATATTTTGTTTTATACCCAACTCGGGTTTTCCACATCAAAACATTGCAAAATCACACCAATTTGTTATTTTAAACATTATTTTGATATTAAATTTATCTTTTTGATTAGAAAAAGACCTTAGATTGACATATTTTTATGGTTGCTATGGTGACAAATAACCCAAATTTTGAAATGTTGCCATACTTTCCTATTGAGGTGAATTTGGCCTATATGTCACCGTAAACCCTTTCTTGTATTGTTTAAAGTAAATATTTTATCCTAAATTCAATATGTTTTATTTCCTATACTCTTGTGTCTGAGTTAATATAATTTAAACTATAAATATCGATCGAATGGAAATTGTGTAATGGGAAAAATGATTCCCCCAATTTTGTGTGTTTCTAAAGAATTCAATCAGGATTATGGGTTAACTGCCTGTTTTTTATACTTTTGTCTGCCGAATTATTTTTCGCTGGATATAATATTGGAAATTGTAGTTGTTATCTAAATAATGAGAAATAACATATAACTTTTGTATTAAAGTAGTATTGTTGGGTTTTATTAATTTGAGTCAGTACTATCTGACTTCACGTGTACCTTTAATTGAAAATAACGAAACAAACTACCCAACGTATATTGAATCACAAAATATCTCTCAACACAAAATAATCTATAGCCAAAGTTTTATGAGTTTGACCGATCCTCCATTCGGTATTGATGCTTTGTCAAAATCTTTATTTATATTAATCTCGTTATTATCCTCGATCCTTCCAATGAGTTTCATTTTGCCTATTCTTAAATTTCTTCTTAAAATCCATATTTGGGACTGATGCGAAATCGCTCGGATTTTCATTTTCCTTTTATAACTTTTCAAATCTGGATGACAAATGATTATTGCCGAGCCGATCTCTGGTCTGACATTCAACTCCACATCCCTGCTTCGGTCATCACCCGGAATGGTCCAACAAACAAAATAATTAATAGCACACCAGGGCTTCTCTGCATGTCATATCTTCTCTTGATCTTTTCCCATTAATCCAAGTGACAAGATAGTGGGCCTAAAATTTACTTTACTTTTCTTCTTGTTTAATCAACTCGGGATTTCTTTCTTCTTAATAATTAATTGTTTAATTAATTAGTTTTGTTTTATTGTTTTTTAACTCTTACGTACCTTCGCACTCTTCCTGGCACTTCCTGAAAATTCTACTGTCACTATGTTATTCCTCGTTACTTCCAGATTTTTATTCGAATATATGAATCTTCCATCGATTTTTCACAATTCATATTTAATGTGCTTTTCCCATATGATGATACCCCCTTTCAAACTTTTGTTATCTTTTTATTTCTTTGCACTATCTGACCAGACTTTTACATCTCTCCTTCTTTTCATTATAAATATAATTTAATTTTAATTTAGACCATTTTATAACCTCAACAGAATTAAATGCCTCTGAAATGTTTAAGACCGATTAATGTATACATGGGCGTTCGCAGGAATTATTCCAAGGGGGGCAAAATATTTTTTTACCAAGTAGACTATATTTTCTAGGAGGGAAGAGTTGAAAAAATGCATGTGCATAATAAATATTTGGGGCATTTTACAAAATAGAACACTTTTTTTAAAACAAGAACGTCAGTTAATATTGAAAGTTTTTATACAAATAAGATGATTTGAAATCATTGATTTCCAGATATAATTAATGATATTAAAAAAACAGGAAGCCTCTTTAAATTACCCCCCCCCCCTCCCTCCCTCCTTGCGGACGCCAATGAATGTGTATAATACAAGGTTTTTGATTACTTAGTGCTGGTACTTGTAACGACAAATTAAAAATCATCCAATTATTTTACAAACCGTTTCTCATTGGTGATTAAGTTAAATTCCAAATGTCTTTGAATGACTTCTATTTTCATCAGTAATTTGTGTTAGAAACCATGAATCTTTTTGCAAATAGAATTTTATTAATCATTTATTCATTGTAATAACATAAATTTTTAGAATTATGTGACACATGTGTCTATCGGTACGATCATCATTGCATTTGGTCCAATTGTTGTATTGGTGGATTGAATATGCGAAATTTCCTCGGATTTTTGATCTCTGCCTTCATAATGTGCACAAATAGCGTTTATTTAGGCGTCAAATCTTTGATGTATTATGTGTACTATGAGCAACTATGGCAGGCTAAATATATTGATGGTTCTGGAGCAATCAAACAAATGGACCTAGTGAATTTAATCCAGGTTAGTTGTCAACTGGATAGTTAATAATAATTTTATTTAAAACTACACGAGCAAAATTTATTTTTATATTACATTAATTCATTAGAGAAATTTAGGTTAATTAGGATTTAATTAAATTAATTAACTAATCTAATAAATATATTAATTAATTTAGTATTTAATAGGTAAATTATAATTGTAAATAATAATAATTATTTAAAACTAATTATAATATAATAAAAAATCATAAATGTCGATTATTTAAGCAATTGAAATATTTCAATAATCGATATAACTATATCAATATGCAATTTAAAATAATAGAATGTTTGTAGAATGAAGTATTCGATGTTTTCTTTCTCATAATATTGTAGGAATGATATAGTTATAATATATAGTTATTTATAATATCTTTTGAATTTTAAATAAATGGATACGATCAATACTAATGCCAAATATTGTAACATTATGTTGAGTTGTAATTATTGTTGACAGAATAGAGCTATAAATCTAAATCAACGTCTTCTCGATCAGAATAATCACTTTTTCATTATAATTATTCAAATTTTCACAGATACAATCGACATTTGTTTGACAGTGTGGACAGGAAATCACATGGGAAACCGGTTAAAGCAGTAAAACGAATCTGATTGCTTCTTAACCTTTCACTTACTTTTTAGCTTCGATCAATATGGTGATTTGGTTAAGTTTTTAATTCCTTTTATATTAACCTCCTTTGCGCTTGATAATAACTTACACAAGAGCCACAAAATCAATTTATTTTAGCATGACATGCTGATAGTTCTAATTAAATCGATTGGTTTTCTTTTCCAATTAATTAATAAATTACTTTGTTTTTTCTAAATAACTTTGTCTAGAGACACCAATCGATTTCATTTTGCCTCATCCGTATTCGTCTCATTATTTGCCACATGCTTATTTCTATTTCCCTTAAAAAATATTAAATTTGCACTTTTTTATATTTTGTTAAATTATGCCTTTATTGTTAAACGCAATTCTTTGTGTAATTTTGCCTCAATTTAAACAACCCCAGAATTACTGATCTGTCTCCAAACGTGGTTTTATAACAATAACAAAATGCCAACAATATATTAAAATTGATTTATAAGCGCAATTCTTTCGAATGCTTTTTCTCTTTAAGAAATCTATGAATAATTAAATCGATGACTTCCATTATTTAAGCTTTATGGTTTCGCTTCTTTTAGTTCGCAAGTAAACCCACACAACTTTAATATCAATTATCATATTAATGTTTGTAAGCCTATAGATCAAAACAATATACAGTCGGACACCAGTTTGGGGCATCATTTTTGACGAAGTACCCCAGAACGTGAAGGTAAACATTAAATAAGAACTTTAGATTAAAAAAATAAGTTTCATGATAAAAGCATTTATTTTTTTATCAAAAAATCGCTAATTTTGATTTCACGAGCTTTTCTAATATCATTCAAAAGTTTTTTTCTGAATGCATAAAATTCTTTTAAAGAATCTGAACTAAATATTCTAATATTTTCCTCTAATTTTTCTATTTGTTTTAAAAAAACTGAAGTTTCAACATCATTTATAATCTTTTCGCCATTGTAAAATTGAATGATTTCAAATCCAAAAAGATTTTCAAATGTTTCTTCTATTACTTCATTGATATTTTCTTCAACTTCATCCTTTATAATGTCAGCAAGGTCTGATTTACGATATTCATCAATATTATTCCAACAATTTTGGATAGTTTCAACCTTTAACATTTCCCATGTCTCTGAAATTATAACAATAGCTTGGCGTATATTTTTTCAGCTTTTAACATTGTCAGCCATGTTTGAAATATTTTTGTTGTCATCCACGAATTTTTTGAAGAAAAATTTAAAATTCTGAAATCTTTAAGATTAAAGTTTTTCATACATCGGGAATTTTTATATTTTCCAATAATAAGTGGTGCTAGCTTTTCGCATTCTAAACTACAACACAAAAATAAAGTAATTTTTTCTTTGATTTTTTAGCTCCATTACAACTGTCACTTTTCTCAACAAAAGATTTAGATGGAATATTTTTTATAAATAACGCTGTTTCATCAAAATTAAATATGTTACGTTGCTCATATTCTAAAACGTATTCATCATATGCAAAGTAAAATTCATCTAACCCCGATTTGTCTGCAGATTTGGTTTCACCACAGATGTTTTTGAACAACAACTTATGTCTTGATTAAAATCTATCTAACCAACCATTACGTGGACAAAAATCTTTAATTGACATTTTTGAAGCCACTTTTTTTCCAATCATTTTAAGTGCTGTTCCATTTACATAAATATCATCTTCTCTTAATTTAAAAAAAGTTTCGTATACCATTTTATTTAAATAAAATCAAATTGTTTAATGAATTATTATTTACCTTACATTCTTCATCAGGAATATTAATTTTTCTGTTATTTTCTAAAAGTGGAACAATATTTTTTCGAATTCTTGAAATAGTTTCTTTACTAGTTTGATACTTAATACAAAACTTCCTTTCTGACATATTTCCTTCTTTGAGAAATTTTGCAATTTATAACCTTTCTTTATAAGTGAGTTTCTTCATGGTTATAAAAAAAATTCAAAAAATACAATAGTTTAAACAAATAAAAATTCAAAAAAAACACCAAAAAAATAATTTTTCATTTTTTAAAATAAATGCCCAGAAGCGAGGTTCTTTAACATCATGACATAGAATAGAAAAATCGACTTTTTAAAATTTTACCCCAAAACAGGGGTCTGCCTCTGTCCGACTGTATAAGGTACATGATATTGTTTTGATCTATAGTCTTACAAATATTAATATGATAATTATTGAATTAATAATTTCATCAATATAATTTTTTATCAATTATTTTGCAATATATGCAATTATATAGACTGGTAATAATATAATGTAGGAATCCTATGAAAAGAAGTTAAGTGCCTTTTTAAATAAGAACTTAGGAGGAAACTTGGAGAAAATTAGATTTTCTAGACTATTACAACCTCAATGAAGTTGTTGTGGTTATGTTAATGAAAACAAATTAACTAAAATTCGAAAAAAAAATTAAGTGCAAAAATATACTAAAATTTTGAAAAATCAGAATATTCATTTTTTTCGGAGGAGGGAACAGGATAGATAGGTAACGAACGAAAAGTGTAAAGACAAATATAACGGTTTTTAATCGAATGTGGGCCTCGGACAGTGTAATTGCGTAAATACAAATTAATTAATTAAAATATTTCTAGGCCTAATAATTAAATTAATGACATTCAATTTATACAGATACAAATTGTCGAATTGCGATTTAATTCCTTTTGAGGTTAATCACTGACCATAAAAGGAAAACTAATCAACCAGATTTGCTATTACGGTCGAAAATAAAATTCATTTAGAATCTAGTGAAATAAGTTGAGATTTTAAATCGGATATTGGTCATTAGATTTGCAAATAATATTGTTTGAAGTGAACTCCCATTGATTATTTCTACCCGTAGTATCAGACTATGTTATTGTGTCTAAGTTCGGCAAGTGAATTATGAATAAATTGAACTGGCGAATTAGAATTGTAAAAAGGAAGCATTCATTAAGGACATTTCCAAAAAAAAGCATTTACCCCCACAGGGATTTCCAAAAACAGACATCCCTTATTCCCAGATAGAGTTGCCACGTCCTACTTTCGGTAGGACAGTCCTACAATTTGGATATTTGTCCTACGTACTACATGAAAGGAAATTTGTCCTATCTTTTTCTCGTTAAAATTCAAAGCAAAGGCATCTAGATTCTAAATTCTGGAAAATCTTTAAAACATGTTTGTATGTATTTGATTTTATTTGTTTTTATAAAATCAGTTTTAATAAAGATTTGTTAAAATTAAGTATTAAATAAAGAATTGAAATTATTATAAATATTATTTAGAATATCATTAAAAATTTAAAAATATATTTTTAACAACTATACTGCTAAAATGAACATTACAACAAAAAAGGGAAATGTTATTTTAATGATAGCTGGCTATAGGAGTACAAATGGCTCTAAAAATGTAATGATTCTCAAGGACAATGTAAATACTGTCTAAGTACATTTTCAATAGAATCAAAAGGTATCACTGCTGTAAAACAGAATGAAATGAGTAGAAAATCATCGCTCAAAATTAAAAGCACCTGCCAGTTCTCAATTAATGGAGAAAATTATTATTAAAGAGAACACTCCAAAGTAGAGTTGCCACACGTCCTAATTTCGGTTATTGACTTGTCCTACTTTGAGCCTCTCAACATGTGGCAACCCTATTCCCAGAAGAAATTTATAACATCAAATTTATAGGTTTAGGTGAAAAAATTGGAAAAAGTTTGTCGAATTTGAAGATATAATCCATTTGTTCAGCACCAAATTATACAAAAAAATTAAAGATGACTTTTAATTAGTAAATTATTGCACTCAGTTTCTGAAAATTACTCGTCCTCCTATAGTGATCTGAAAATATCAGAGAACTACCGCAACAAAACCTTAGTTAACATTGAAACGGTATCATTTAAAATGATACTTCATTATAGGCTGCAACTTTACTAAGAGAACTGAGAAAATAGCATTCAAATAGCATAGGTGTTGGATATGACATGAATATCGAACAGAAAATATTACTAAAATATTAATATTGAATCTGTAGTAATTAAATTTTCTTGCAAATGACAAGTTTAATAATAACATGAAATTTTATATGCTGATTTCAATGAAGTTATCACTTGTAATTGAAGGTACTACTGAGGATATCCTAAGCACTTGAATCCATCTCAATTTTGTCACCTTTCTTTGGGGGCGTCCTCAATGAATGCTCCCAAATTTGCTTTTTTGAAAAAATTTAATTGTTTTGTCTTGTTATTTTCAGTAGGAACACATAATCAGTTTATGGTCATATATAAATCTAATATTAATTTTTATAGAGGTATATAACAATGAAACACAGAAAGCCTGCGTAAGATAAGTATTTGAGATAAGAAATGAGCTTAGAAGAACAACTTGGAGAAAATTAGATTAGAAAATTCTTTAATTTCCATAAAATTTGTAAAATTTTGCAGAATTTGCATATAAAAATGAAAAGTAAAACGAAACAGAAAATAGATGATCAGTGGTGAAACTAGTCGAAAATACTATAAACACGAGTGGGACAAGCGTTGGTTTTAATAGCACAGAGAATAAGGCATCTATATTTTTTTTAAATTTGAATGGGACATGTATGTCCTGACAGTGGTCAAAGGGTTAAGGAATTTATGAAGATAAGTAAGTTTGGAATTCTCCGTTATCATAAAATTAGTAAATTAAATCCTAAAAATGATTAGCGTTTTATTTCTTCATTTTATTGATTTTTTAGTGTTTTTGTCGATATCTGCCGAATAAATATTTTTTTACGAAGTTTTTGTTTCTCAAAAAATTTCAAGAGAATTATGAATATTTTAGGTACTTCCGTGTTATCTTACCCCCAATAATAACAATATAAAATACAATTAAAATAACAATATAAAAAATGAGAGAATACATTATTGATGACGTTATTGAACATTATTGAACATGAATTTATTAACGCTATCTGTGATTTATGTGATTATGTGAGTTTATGTGGCGCAAACGTGTTCTAAGCAACAGTGCCGATGTGTTCGACACTATTCTCAACGACATTGTGGTTTTCTGGCCACCTGGATGACCATTTACAAACTCTTTACAAACATTTGCTGAGTTTGTAACTGTGATTTAGAAAATAAATATAATAATTATATGTGTTCTTTTTTAATTTAATTTTTGGGGGTAAGATAACACGGAAGTACCATATTTTATTCTACTAATCAAAATTGAAACTTTTTAGCATCTTTTTATGACTTTACCTCGAGTCATGTTTCTTGTGTCTTGTTTGTCGGGAATTGGACTGGGACTGTTCGGTTATTTGTTATATCACTTTTATCTCATGTCAACCAATCAAACATCGATTGAACGGCATCGAGTCAAATTAATGCAAAGGAAAATAACAAGCAAGAGAAATCAAGATCAAAGAAACTTATCGGTGAATTGGCGACCTTATGATCGAGGATGGAAAGAAAACCTTAAAGAAGTTCTTCAGCCTCACAATTTTGTGAAAAAAATTAAATGAACTCATTTAGAATAAAAGTAGACTTTTCTTTTGAATTATTATTATAAATTATTTCCCATAAATATTTCGGTTATAATTGCATATTTCCGATTAATGTTTTCACAGCATATAAGAAGCAGAATTTTTTGTCTCTTCTTAAAATCAAGAGATATTTAGAGGGGGAAATGTGTAAACATTAATGGAATATCCAGAAATCCTTTAAGTGTGTCCAATTTTGTAGAGCATATTATATCCACTTTTGCATTGCATTGATTGAATCATTGCATAATTAACTTTCGCTAAAAATGACCATTTTTGACCCCCCCCTCCCAATGAAAAATACTCGTCATATAATTGTCGGAATTTAAATGTTCTGACTACTCGTGTTCAATAAATAAGAATCAACATTCCAAATATGTATTATTGCTACAAATAATAAACAAAATATCCGTTTATGATTATAATCTTCTTTTTGTAAAGATCCACAAAATGTCTTCATTTGATTAATTTTCTAATTACTGTTCTTTTTCTATTTCTTACTTTCAGTTTCTTTCTCCCTTCCTGGAGCAAAAAGCCTATTTGTAATATTGCCTCTCCTTATATATCTAAATTATTCCTATAATTAATGATTTTGGGCTAAATAATCTTGAACAATTTTTATCTTGACAATCTTCGATCAATAAATCTCTCGGTTACCAAATGTAAATATCTGTTGACCGTTTGCAGACGAAATTAATTTTAATCAAGCCATTTAAGGCCAGCACTGCTGGCCTACCATCCGAAAACGGTTAATTAATAGTCATTGGAGTTTACCGAGGTTGCTTTTCCAACTAACGTTGATCATTTTGTCATGATAATGGCGCTCAAAAATTTACAGTTTACTTGTTTTATACGCAACGGGATTTTCGTACAATTAATTAATTAGTATTTTGCATTTAACTCAAATTTGTGTTTTTACCGCTCACTTTCTGACAAAATCATTCATATTATAATTTTCAGAATAATCACTTTATTTCTAAGCCAATTTTCAGTTTCAAAATAAAAAATATAATCATTTATTAATTTTATATAAATTTCTATTTTTGTACTTTTTATATCTAATTATGCACTTTTCTTTAACTTTGTTTCCAATAAATGTCTCATATTTCCAATAAATACTTTTAATTTGACCTCAGTATAATACTCTTCAACATAGATTCGCAAAGTTTTAGCCGGTGTACCACTTTCATAGGATTAGAAAAACCGTGTACCATCGTGGAAAATAACTTCTTCAGGAATATCCCCAACATGAAATCCAAACATAGCTTCTTTCAGTTCAGCGATATTGAAATAAACTTGTAGCAATGAATTAAAATAGCAAGTATTTCCGAAATTTTTATATTCATCTGGGAAATGTGTCTGAATTAAAAATGTCATTATCTTAGCAATTGATAATATCGAAATTCCATGACAATGATTTCACCATCTAGATCAACTAACTCAATTCCATTATCATTTTTTGGGATTATGAGAAGCAGTTATCATTATTCCAACAGTTTTAGCTTTATAAATTGATCTGATTGCAGTGAGCAAGCTCATTCAAACTGTAAATCTATTTAAATATTTCGAATTCTTCCTATAACATGCTATTCCCTAAGGCATTGACTTGCATGAATCATGAATATCAACTAAATTTATTATTTTAAATTAACACAAAGAAGAAACTTCCGAAGTTTATTTTTAAAAAATCTAGACAATCTAATATTTAAAACAAAATCTAAATCACCTATTGAAATTTAAAAATATAATTAATCACACATTCACACGCTGATCCCGACACATCCCACCTCACACTGTGACAAACTCATAAAAATGGGCACCGAAAATTTTATTGGACGCACACTCCAAGAGGGGAATGAACCAATTCATTTCATAACATGGTATATTTATACAACCAAGATGATATATAATATGTTGGTTTTAATTTCGCTTTTAAAATTTATAAACATTAAATTAAACACTATTCAAGGTTAAAATACGTAAAAGATAAATGAACATTATAATAAATATTAAGAAATGTTAAATAAATGGAATAAATAAATGTTATAGATGCATCTGTTTTCCCCACCAGTTTCGGAATATCAGCCAATTATCAGCCCTAATTTTAAATGCAAATTATCCTTTACTTATTCTTGATAAATGCCATAGCTGATAATCCAGTTTTACAAAGGTAAGAGGTAGTGTAATACAAAATAATTTTTACTGTTATGTTTGAGATTTCGCTGAATTTTCTCTATATTTTGAACCAAAAATTGCATAAATCTACTTTTCTGAATTCATTCATTAGAGTTTTATCATATTGTTGGGTTTTTGGTTAACTTAAGTCGGTTCCCTCTGACTCCTCGTGGCCTTTAAATCAAAACAATAACGACCCAACGTATATTGAAATAACAAAATTCACAACCTTTGCTCACCACTTTACAATTAATAATCAAAGTTACGTTTGACCGATTCTCCGCTCGGCGTTGATGCTTTGTAAATAGATAATATTCACCTTTGATTTCTTTAGATTCTCTTGACTCACGTTTTCCTCTTTTTCCGTTTGATTTGATTCTTTTTCACCTTTCCGTATTCCTATTCTATGTCTTCTTTTCCCTAATCTCCTTAATTCGTTTTGCCTACTCTTAACTCGGTTTCTTCTAACCCTAGCTGAGGCAAAATGCCGATTTGCTCTGATTTTCTCTTTCCTTATATACTCCTCGAAATCGGGATGACAAATGATTATTGCCGAGCCAATCTTTCAGTTGACATTTGCTTCCACGTATCTGCTTCAGCTGTCACCCATAATGGTCCAACGAACAAAGATAATTAATGGCCCTTCCGGCCTTTCTACACGTACTATCTTCTGCTTGCTCTTTTCCCATTAATCATTGTGTCAAGCTAATGGGCCCAAATCTTCCTTCTGTTTACTTTTCTTCTTGTTAACCCAGCTCGGGTTTCCTTCATCTCTCGGGTTCTCCATTGGCTCGGGTTTCCCATTAGCTCGGGTTTTCTATTAACCAATTAATTAATTAATTAATTAACGTTTTCTGTTTTTACACATTTGAATGCTTTTCAACCCTTCCTAACCATCTTCTGATAAATCCCTAATCTTGTTGACCATTAGCTACTCTATACCTGTCCCGTTTTCCCAATTCGATTTCGATGATTTACCATTTATTGATTTTTCTCGGATTTCCGGATTCTTGCCTTTCGTAATTGCTTTTGGAATTTTCTAATACTGCTTCCATCGTACTTTCCTTTACTATCAATTCTGTGCATGATCACGCTTTTATTTGTCCTTTTTCTTCACCTAAATTTCATTTAAATTTATTTTAATTTACTGGCCTCAACAATATGAAATATCGGTCAGGTGCTCTCTCTCAAGTATTGAAATTTTTCTAATAAAAATTTGATAAAGAAAACTGATTTCTTATTCAAGTTTCATTATCAATGTTTTTAGAAAGTAATAATGCAAACTACTTATAAGACCTGTTGAGTTTGTTACTTTGTAACTCGGTCCTGTCTCTGACTCCTCGTGTCCTTATTTTACCAAATCAACGAAAACTCAACACAGAATAACTTTATTCACTTTTTATCACAATTACAATTTGTCACTATTTGCACCTTTCTCTCAATTTGAATTTGGTTTGCTAAGGTAAGAAACCCAAACCTTTTCTTCTACGATCTAGCTTCGTTATAATTCACAAATTTCCTCTTTTGACTTGTCCTTGCTGGATTTTCTGTTTAGCTTTTTTCTTTTTCTCTTCGACCAAATGGCGGCTTGCTCATTTCTAAGCTCTCCTTTTATACTGTTTTTAAGAGGCCAATTATCTAACAAAATGAAATTAATTGTTTCCCCGGGCACCCTAAGTAAATTTTGAACGGTTCGACAATTATTTTAATTTATTTACCCTCCAATTATTATTCTAATTGTTATTCCCTTATCTGGTGTCTCGGGTCTCACTGCGCATCGGGTTTTCTTCAGTGCTCGGGTTTCCCATGGGCTCGGGCTTTCCATTGGCTCGGGCTTTCCATTACAGATTAATTAATTTTAATTAATTTGTTTTTCCTTATTAACTTTTTCTATGGTCACCCTATTACATTTTTATTATGCTTTCTAACCTCGTCTAACAATTTGGCATTCAACCATACCCGATACCCCCGTTCAATATTGATTTTTAATTTTTATTAAATTTTAATTAATTTTGTACTTATATTGATTTTACCAATTTTTGTTCTGCTTTCTGGTACCCTGTGAAATTTATTTTGTTTTTGCTCTAACCCCAACATATCTCCCCCTTTAATTAAGATTCGTCCTCGAATCTATTCGATTATTAATTATTTATTAAGATGGTAGAGTATTCTCAATACCATAACGATACTTTATAATAATTTTATAATAATAGTATCACTAATAATAGTAGTGAATTATTAATAATAGTAATAATAGTAAAATAATAATAGTACGATAATATTTAAAAATAGTGATGATAATAACGACTAACAATAATAATAATAACTATATCAATAAAATAATAATAATAACAATAATAATAATAATAATAATAATAATAATAATAATAATAATAATAATAATAATAATAATAATAATAATAATAATAATAATAATAATAATAATAATAATAATAATAATAACAATAACAATAATAACAGTAATAATAAGAATAATAATTTTGTATATTTGGTTTGTAGGTGGATGAGTATGTGGAATAAATTAATTTGGAAGCAAATGATGCAGTAATTAGTGACAAAAGCATCTCATTTATGGATGCACGTTTCCCGAAAATTCAAAGGGATCCAAAAAATTCACTCTATCATTTTGTTCAACTATTATATTTTATCAATTTCGTTCCAGTAAAAAGGCTAGAAGATCTCAGGGCGGATTTCAATTCCGTGGCACAACAGATCTAGATGCAACAGACACGAGTGGAACCCCTTAAAAATAGACACCGGAACATTAAAGTCACATGGTTTCAACTGGCGGTGATTCCAAAGAAGCAGAAACAATTAATGCCCCAAATCCAAACTCATCCAACTCAAGATCAGAAAGACATTCACGTTCTAAAAGTAAAAAAAATCCGACAGTTTGAAACATATCACCGGGAACTGACATCAACATGCATGTTGCAACTAAATCCAACGAATATCCAAAAACACTTTGACTGAAGTCGTTGAGAGTGCAACAAAGTTACAAAAACAATGTTTGAGAGTGCAACAAAGTTACAAAAACAATGTGTGAGAGTTTGGATGCCGCTCATTAAATTTTTTTTGAGTATATTTCATCTATAGTCTAAAAAAATAAAGGAAAATTGAAAATCCCGATGCTTTCAAACAATGATAATGAGATTTATAAATTTCGACAAGAATCAGCCCATTCCGATAATTTTGTTTAAAATCAAACTTTTGTTTAAATAAAGTGGTATCTCAAATAGCAAATAATCATTAAATAAAACGATTTCATTAATCGGTAATTGCCTCGTCAACTTCTAAGGCAATTATGCCATTTTAGCCAGCCGATAATCGGCAATCATCAAATGGCAATTATGCCATCTATTGTATTAGATCCGAAATGGGTGTTGCCATGGTCACTCGTTAAACAAGTGACCAATGAAAATGACAGAAAAATTGTCCTGGCAATTATTCCGGATTGGTTGCTTTATCCAGGCAACAATTCCGTTAAAAACTGTTATTTATTTATTTATTTATTATTTCTTGTTTAAAACTTACTGGTCGAATTGGTCGAGAACTCCTAGTTGTTATCGTTACGAAAGCTCGTGTTTGCAATACTTTTCGCGAAATTGTTTCTGTAATGGAAAAATTCATTCCCCCCTTATCATACAGTGGTCGACATTTAAAGAGACTTAAAATATTTATAATTTTCTCCAAGAATTGCAGAACTCCTTGTAATTTTCAAAATTGGTGCCCTTGGCAAAAGTGGTTTACGTGGAGTAGTGACTGTGACTTTCAGAAACGAGCGAGAGGTTGTTGTAATTTGCAGGGATCCGGACCGTGTGATTATGATTATTTTTCAAAAAGATAATGTTTCTTACGAGAATTATGCATATAAGTAGTGGGGATATTACCCTATTGGACACAGGCCTCCCACTGTTTTCATCTTTTATGGCCATTTTGCCCCTAAAAACGTATAAAAAAACACTAAAAACCCTTAAAAACGCATATTTTTTATTTTGCTTTATTTTGCAAGATTTAAAAAATATGGATTTAAGGCTATAAAACGGGGAAAAAAATACTGATAAAACTATGAAAAACGTTTGTCGACTTGCGGTCGTTAGGGATATAAACACAGTACTTGAGGATGTCAACTAGCAAGTTGCTATTTGACTAATTTATAATTTTATAAATCTTAATCTTGAAGAATAAAAAATTTTATGAAAATAGTAAAACTGCTCTGAGAGGACAGTGGTATTTTTTTTTTTTTTCACTGTCCTCAACAGTTTTTTTTGATCCGGATCATTTTTTTTTTTTTATTTCAACCTCTTTCGTTTATCAAATCTCTTCCAATATACAAGCTGGCCAGACTTATATATCAGAATCAATTCGATAATAGCAGCACACCTTATTATTCGCTTCTCGCTCACGAAGTCGATTTCATCGGCGTTTTAAGTGTGCTGCTCGAAAGTACAAATGAATTCGAAAGCGAATCCGAAAGAGGTCCGAAAACAACCAAGAAATAAATGTGCACATTATAGAATCGATCCGGGGTGTTCGAAAGACTGGTGGCGATAATTACCGGTTCGCCACCATCACCCGTTTCAATATTTTTTTTTTCATATTTATGTTTAAAAATTAATTAATTAATAAATAAATAAATAAAATAAACAAGATTTATTTCCTAAGATACCCACACCATTTTCAATATTATTTTCAAATTTTTAATATTATTTTATGTTGAAAAAAAAACTAACCTCAGACGTGATTTGAACCGCTAGCATTTGAACCACAATGCCAGTCTATTCCCACTGCGCTATCGGAGTTCGGATTTTTGTCATTTTTTAAATTTTTAATTAATAAAAAAATAAAATAAAATAAATAAAATAAAATAAAAATAAATAAAATAAAATATAAATCTAAGATACCCACACCATTTTCAATATTATTTTCAAATTTTTTTTATTATTTTATGTTAAAAAAAACTAACCGTAGTTAGGATTTGAACCGCTATCCATTTGAACCACTGTGCCAGTCTAGCCCACTGCGCTATCGCAGTTCGGATTTTTATCATTTTTTAAATTTTTATTATAAAAATGAATAATATAAATCTTAAAATTCAAGAAAAAAATAAATTAAATCTTGATTATAATAAAGAATTTACTCATGAAATCAAGAAAAATGATATTTTAAAAATCTCGCCAACTTCAGGATCTATTGCAAACTTAAATCGTAGGGGTGATATAGTTTTTCAATCTCTTCAAACATCAAACCCAATAGATATTTGTAATGCCAAATTATATTATAAAATTGAATTAGAAATTGAAGCAAACAAAGATATAACCCTAGAAAACAATTTCTTTCCAAATTTATTCTCCAACATAAGATTAAAACTAGGATCATCAGAAATTGAAACTGTTTTACATCCAGGAGTATATTCTACAATGTTAAATTTTATTTTGACTGGTTGTGATTATAAAAATGAATATGGTGAATTAACAGGTTGGATTCCTGATGTTAATAAAGGAGATTTAGATAAAGATGGTTTAGATATAAATTATGCTTACTATAAAAGAGCTGAACTTTATAAGTTGAAAAAATTTGAAGGTTATTTTGAATTAAAACACTTGTTCGGATTCCTTCAAAACTATAAACCGGGTGCTCCATAATGTTTTTATAGAACTCATCTGTAATAGACTAGAAGGTGATAAAAGATTGTTCTATGGAGCTGCAGATACAAAAGCTAAATTAAAATTATCAACACTTGAATTGCATATACCTGAATGGACATTAAATCCACATTCTGAAATCAAACTCCTTGAAAGATTAAATTCCAACAAATCTATAAATGTAAATTATTTAAATAGAATCTGTAGTGAATTCAGTATGACAGAGGGTTCAACATATTCTATAAAGGTGGCAAATTTAGCATACCGACCAAGATATATCTTGATTGGATTCAAAGAAACAGATCCATCATTTCAAAAAAATAACAACTTGTTTATTCAAAAGATTGGAAATGATAATTTAAAAACAATCCAAATTCAATTAAATAGTTCTTATTATCCAATAAATAGAATGGAATTTAATATTGAAAATAATGAAAACATATTCCCATATCTAAATTATATTGAAACATGTTATGATTTCAAAGTTGAACCGCAATTAAGTTTAGAAGATTTCAAAAATTTATATTCTATATTTTGTATAAATGTTTCAGACCAAGATGATCGCCTAGCCATAAATAATGTTGATGTTACACTTCATGTAACAAAGGATTCTAATTTTAAAGCTAAAGTATATACATTAATATTAGAAGAAAAGAAAATAGAAATGAAATTATATGGTGGAAAGATTTCAATTATTGAAAATGTTAGGGGAGATTCTTCATAAGTAGATTCCCCCATAAAAAAACTTTTAAAATGAGTAAATATTGGAGATGCGAAACTTGTAATTGTCAAGTTACAAGACATCACAAAGCAAGTCATCTCAAAACTAAAAAACATATAGGAGGAAAGGGCATAGGAGGAAAGGGTTCAGGGGGTGATCTACAATCTTCAAAAACAACATCTTCAATATTAAAACCTTTTACTACAGAAAAATATCCAGGTGAAAGACATTTATTCCGTCACAATTATACTGGGCCAGGAACAAGATTAGATATTAGATTAGATGAAAATAATAATCCTAAACGAGGAGAAGAACCAATAAATAGAATTGATCAAGCAGCTTTAAAACATGACATTGCTTACAACTCTGAAGATCTTAGAGATAGACATGTTGCTGATGTGAATTTAATACATGATTTAAATATATACAAAATCCATCAAGCAAGGAAAAGATTCAAAGAGCTCTAGTTAAATTAGCAATGAAAGGTAAGATTTTCATAGGCTTAGGACACAGTCCGATCACCATGGGTGCAAGACTTCCTAGGAAAGCAAAAGATGTTGCTAATAAAAAGATTATCGAACAAGCAGAGATTGAAAGATCCCTCGAGAGTACAGCCAAGACTAGTTTACAAACCCCAACAGAATCAGAAATAAAATATGCCAACGAATTACACCATGAATTTAGAAAAAATAAAAAATATTTAAAAGTTCAAGTACATGAAAAAGATCAAACATGGTCTGCTGATTTAGTCTTTATGCCAACCAAATCATCAGACCCTGAAAAATATAAAATAATTTTAACAGTAATAGATTTATATACAAGATTTGCTTTTGCAAGATGTTTAGAAAATAAAACAGGATATTCTATTACAGAAGCATTTGAAAATATATTTGAACAACATCAAAGAATTCCAAATATTTATGGTGTGATAAAGGAACAGAATTTTATAACAAAGTTTTTACAAAGTTTTTAAATGAAAATGATATTAAATTATATTCAACAGAAACGAAGGAAAAGCAGTCGTAGTTGAAAGATTAAATAGAACATTAAAAAATAAAATGTGGAAATATTTTACTGCTATTGGAAAACAAAAATGGAACAATGAATTGTTACAAAAGATTGTAAATGAATATAATAATGATGTACATAGTTCTATAAAATTAACACCTTTAAATGCTTCCATGAAGCCTGAAACCATAAAGTGGTAAATATTGAAAATGATGTTATTGTTGATACAACCCCTATAAAACCAAAGTTTAAAATTGGTGACCGAGTAAGAATATTTAAATATAAAAATAAATTTGAAAAGGATTCACAGCAAAATGGACAAATGAAATTTTTATTATAAATAAAATACATTATACAACTCCAATAACATATGGTATCATCGATTTAAATAATGAAAAAATATTAGGTAGATTTTATAATAATGAACTACAGAAAACAGATTTTTAAGTCGACAAGCCTTAAAACAAACTTTTCCATATTTCAGCTTCTTCTCTATCCAAATAAATATAATTATATTTTTCTTTCCAATGATTATCAACAAACATATCAAACATATTCTTATCAGGTTCAACATTTGAAAATAAATCATTATAAATCATATTCTTATCACGCTTGTCTAATTTAAAAAATATAAAACAATTAGAATTATTTCTTATAGAGTTTTTATCTAAAGCATAATATGTTTGAGATATATAAATAACATTACAATTATTATGTCTACCTCGTGTAAAGTAACTCTTTTGAATCTCTTGATTTTTCATGTTAACAACATCATCAAATATAACTAGATTCTTTTATCTTTAGGAAGTAAATCACAATGTAAAACATCTTCAGGTTTATTAGAGAATAAGATCTGGATTCCATCCCCTATATAATCATTTTTATTACTAATATCTGATTCTAAAATCTTTTCCTTGTACCAATCAACCATATCACAAGGATGAAAAACCTCTTCGGGATATGTATGTTGATTTTTAAAAATATCAATTATAGCTTTTTTTAGTTAATTTATTTTCAAATCCACATTTCAAAAGTTGTAATTCCGGTTGGTTAATGGTTGTAGAATAAAAGATTAAATTATTATAATCCAAAAAACCATCTTCTAATAACATTCTCATAAGAAGAACATTCTATCCACATCCAGAAGATCCAATAATTAAGCATCTAAAATTATCAGGAAATACTTTATTATTAAATTTAGATTTATGTCTATTTAAAATTGGTTTCCAAGTATCCATTTTTATTTATTATAAAATGACAACACAAAACCCTACAGAGGAATCTTTGCAAGAATTAATAAATTCAAATAAAAATAAATCAGTAGTAATCTCTGGTAAAAAATATTTTATTGGAAAACATGTAAAAGAACAAGTTAAAGAAAAACTAAAGGAAGGAGGGATTCTTCCTCTGGCGGCTTTAATACCTGCAATCATTGCCGGACTATCAGGTGCTGCTGGAATAGCTGGAGGAATTGCAACTACAGTTCAAAAAGCTAAAGAATCTCAAAAGACAGACCTAGAAAAAGAAAAACTACAAACTGAAATCGAGAAAATGAAGGGAGGGAAAGGTCTTTATCTTGATCCTTATAAAGGCCGTGGTTTAAATGATTTTTAAAAAATCAAATTTCATCATCTGAATCTTTATCTTCAAAAGATAAAGATGATTTTAAAAAAATATGTAAATCTTTAAAGAATGGATGTCTTTGTAAATTAAAAATGGGAAGGGCCAGGGCAAAGGTTTATACTTGAAACCCTTTCCAACGGATCCTTTACCAAAATGATACCATTTTTAATACCATTAAAATGGTATATGAAGAAAGATTAGCACTTTTAAAAAAATTACAATCAGAACAAGATAAATATAATAAAAAAGATACAACTCAACACGCTGAATCTATAATATTAAATGAGGTAATCCAACAACAACAAGGACCAACAATTAAAGCCATAAAAGAGTTAGAAGTTTTAAAATTTAAAGAGTTGGAAGATAAACAAGATTTAAAAGAATTACCATGGTTGGAAGATTTAAATATAAAACCTCTTATACTTGATCCTAAAATTAATGTGAGTTTAAGTAAAACAATTAAACCTACATTTAATATTAATGTTGAAGGATATCAAATAATAACAATTAATAAACATGACTTTCTGTTATATTTAAATTCAGAAAATAAATCACGTATTCATTCACAAAATGTTTATAATACTAAACACCTAGATTTTGAATTTACAGTTGATTTTTATGGATTAGTTTTGTGGATATCCCTCAGAGAATGTTGATCTTCTAGAAATTAAAAAATATTTAAATTAATTAAGAATTAGTACATGGTAGTGCTAAAGCAAAACATATTCAAGATTTAAAGAAATATTTAAATAAAAATGAAAGGGGTTATATTGTCACAGAAGGAGAGGGCCAGGGTCAGGGCCAGGGAAAGGGTAAGGAGATAAACCCAATCAATCTTTTTATTGAATTAAGAAAACTATTAGCAGCTAAAAAAGCAGGACATAATAATTTAGATTCTGATATTTTAAAGATTTCTAAAGAATTATTAAAACAAGGAATAATTTCAAAAGATAAATTTAATAAGTATACGAAGTTATAAATAAGAAGTTATAAAATATAAAATGACTCCTTCAATATTAGATTTTTTAAAAACATTTGGAATAAATACAAAAACAAATTTTGATTTAAAAGATTATGCAGATTATTTAAATTTAAAAATAAAAATATTAATGAATGATGAATTGTCGAGTCTGAAAGAAGACACTCCAAAGAATATCATTATAAATTATCAAAATTCAAATGAAAAAGGATCTCATTGGGTTTGTATATATAATAAATCTATATACTTTGATTCTTTTGGGATTAAACCCACTAAAGAAGTTGAAGACTATCTCTCGGACTACACTTTTAATTCTTTACAAGTTCAACCTAATAATACTAAAATATGTGGTATTTTAAGCTTATATGTTTTGTATAGATTGAATAAATCCAAAGGAGAAGGTTTCACTTCCTTAATCCAAGAAATTTATAATGATTTTAAAATCTATACTATGAAAATGGAGCTTCGCAACCTTCCGGAAGATAATTTAAAAAAAATGGTAAACATAATGTCAGATAAATATTCAAGAACTTTATCTATAAATTCAAAAGAATCAGACTTTACTATAAACTTTCAAGATTCAATTAAATTAGATCAAAATTTAAATTATGAATTAGGACTATTATGGTTTTGTGCTTATAATACTATTTTTAATATAACTAAAGATAATAACATATTTTATTATATAAGCCCAAAATCTACAGATAAGATTATAATAACAATCGAACCCGGAGCTTATGAGATAAAGATTTAAATAATATACTTTCTAAAAAAACAAATGGAGTCATTAAAATTAAAATGGATTTACCAACTTCAAAATGTATAATGACTTTAGAGAATATAGGAATTCATTTTCAAATAATAGTTTCTTTAGAACAATTTTAGGATTTACACGAAACCATTATATCACACCTGTAGTTGAGAATATAACATCAGAAAATATTATAAAAATAATAAATACAAACACAATAAATATTCATTGTGATTGTATAACAGGTTCTTATAATAATGGTAAACAAACAAATGTTTATATTCCTTTCCCTCAAACACAGTTCCTATGGGATATAAAATAGTTGAAAGAATGAATCCTCCAAATTATTTACCTTTATGTAGAAAATATATAATGGATATTAATTTTAAAATTCTTAATCAAGAAGGAGAATTGATTGATTTTTAATGGAGAAGAGATTTCAATGTATTTACATTTGAAACAGGTTTGAATACGAAGTTCCACATGTCATTTTAAATTATTAATAAATGAGTTCTTATATTCCATGTAATAGAGGTGGTGGAACAATAAAAACAGGGTTTAATAGAAATATTAACTTTACAGAAAATAAATATATTAATGAAAGAGGTGATTCAATGAAGGGTGATTTAATTTTAAATGGACACAAGATAAAAGAATATCTTTTCCAACTGATGAAGCTGATGCAGTTAATAAGAAATATGTGATGGTGTTAAAAATTATACTGATTTAACAACAACAAGAATTGAAAGTTCATTAACAACAAAAATGGATTCAATGGAATCAAAGCTTAATAATATCGAAACAACGATTTAATGATAAATTTGACAAGTTACAAAGTCTGTTAACTGAACAAGTTGTAAAGTTAAATACTAGCATATTAAATTCTAAAGATAAACAAATTATGAATTACTAAATTTAATACAATATATAATATAATAAATGAGATGATTACATCATTTAATAAAAGAATTTCAAATTTAGAGTCTCATGGAACACACATTAACACCACACATAGTATTAGAAAAAGAGCTGCTGAATTAGAACAGAATAAAACATTATTACCCCATACATATAAACATTTTATAGAAACCAAGTTTAATAACAACAAACAGTAAAGAATGGGGTGTTTTATGGTTGTAAAGATTATTGATCCTTATTTCTTTTTGTTTGATGATGATAATGAAAGAATGAAATGGTTTGTGAAATGTGATTATAATAGTAAGCTTGAAAAAAGTGATGTTAGTAATGACTAGTTATGATTTACCACACGGAGATTGGTATGTTAATACTCATTCACATGGACTACATAAAGTTAAAAGTAAGAATATTATTTTTAAAGCACACTTGTACAATATATAGATTTAATATTTTATGAAAAAAGGTTGATGTTGATGAAGTTCGTAAAGCATTGAGAGAATTGTATAAAGATATTCTCTCAACAAGAGTTTCTTTTGATATCCGAGTATTGGTACCAGATGGTGCTCAGAAGAATAAAAGTCTTATTTTTTTAATTATTAAAATGGAAGTAAGAGAGGAAAAAATTTATCCAGAATTGAGATCATCAGGATATTATTCCGAAGGTCACAGAGGTTCCAAGGCTCGGCTCCCCACAGAACTTGAAATTATGAGAGTAAAAAGAATTTAAATCAGAAACCTTACATTTACAAGATTTATTAAAGCATTATAAAAAGGTTAAAAATAGATGGAATAAAGGGAATACAGTTTTAAAAATTATAGGTTATTCTTTAGGATTTACATCTGCAATATTAACAGTTATTTTACCTATAACTTTACCAGTTTTAACAATAGCACCTGTAATACTTGGAAGTATTTCTGTAGCTGATGGTTTCTTGACTGAAATAGTTTCATTATCTTATACTTCTAAAAAGAAAAGTTTATATCGTGAAGTTTGTTTATCAATAGAATTAGGAATCTCTAAATTATTTTTATTTCAATTAAAAGCTTTGGAAGATGGAATCTTAACTGATGATGAAATAATGAAATCAAATCAAATAATACAAGATATTAAAAATAATATTAATAGATTAAAAAGTGCTAATGTTATAACTAATGAATATTCTAAAAAATTAACGAGAGAAGTGGCTAAAGAATCATACATAAAAAAATTTATTGCCCTTCAAAAGGTTGATGTTGTCACTCTTAAATTAATTGTTGACATTTTTAAAAGAAAAAAATCATTTGATAGAATCTGATGTTAACTTTTCGAAATTAGTTTATAGAACCTCTTTATGATCTTTAAATTCTTTATCACTTAGACCTTTTATATATTCAGGATCAGTATTAAAATATTTAAGTTCTAAACATATAGGATTAAAACTTGAGAATATAAAGGTCTGCCAATCCTTGGGGGATAAATGATCTCAACTCTATAAATATCAAGATCAGTAAGATTTAAATCATAGACTTTATTTATTTTATCAAGACTTTTTTATTATAGGGATTAAATCATTTCCAATTGGGAGAGTTGTTTTCATGTCAGACAAGATAAATCTTTTGTCATCATAATTTGATAATGATACTTTTTGGGATTCTATCAAGTAAATATCATGCTTTTCACTTTTAAGTTGATGTACTTCATCAATTTATCTTTATGACCTTTCTTTTATACAATCTTTATAATCTTGATGAGAAAGTTTCCTGGCTACGCATCTCTGTATTCCTTTACATCTGTTATCCTTACGGGCTTCTCGGCTTGCCCTCCCGGGAATACAGGATATTTAAATGTGATTGGAAACTCTCCTGTTGAATTTTTAATATAAATGTATGATCTTCAAATTTAGGTTTTGTAAATGTTCGAATGAATATTGTTTAGCACGAATAAATATTCATTTTCTATAGGAGTATTTGGTTTTTCATCTTTAAATGAAAATAACTCTCCAGATGAATTTATTAAATTTGAAAGTATAGGATTTTCAGCTATGTCTCTTTCAAGTCCTCAGTTCTTATGGTTAAAAACATTGAATCCGTATCCATTGCATGCATTGCTATGTTTGCTCCATATATGGGTTCTAAGATGTTATAATATGTCTCATACATTTGTAATTTTGAAAGTTCCAAGATTGCAAAGCCTATAAATATTGGTTTATTATATGTTTTCTCAAAATTCTGTAGTTCTATTGCACTAAGATTTTCAGAAAATACCTGTGCATTTTTAAATGTAGGCTTTCCTAGCATGCGATTATAAAGGGCTATATCTTTTTCACTATTTGTCAAGAGTTCAATATGAGTATACTTGTCCACATTCTCCATTGTTTGCCCAAAGACTGAGTTGTTAAAAGTTTATAACCATTGTCTTTTAAAAGGTTACCTTCTCTTTTTGCAATGTTTCTACAACGAATGTTCTCCTCTATAAAGGGCTTCATGAATGCTGCTTGTTTAAATCTTATGACACTATGAACTTTTTTTAATTTCATTCCTTGTAAAATATAAACTGCAGGAGTCTATAGTGACAGAGATAATATTCTCGATCTGTTTGATCACAAAGAAGTTTCGTTGTTGGAGGTTTATCTTGTGAGATTTGCCATTCATGAAGTTCATTGACATTAATCTTTCTTCTTATAGGGGCTAAAGGGAAGTGTCTTGTTCCTGATTTTATATCCTCAGGATAGTCAAGGTCACATTCTATAAAGTATCCTATTGCTGAATCTTTAGGAGTTGAAAGTATTTCTGTCATGAGGTCTTTTAGGGTGGAGTCAGAGGGTGATCCATATCTGAGTATATCTCACGAAAACCACTCATTGGTAAAAACTGAGTCATAATTCCAGAATATAAAGCTGTTGCATCTATATAAAGTATAAACAAAGGATTCTTCATTCCTTCTAATACTTCTTCTAGTTCCTCATTGTTAAGTTTTTTATAAGGCTCAGAGGTCTTTGAAAGCATTCGACTATTAGTTATTGCATTTCTAGCTTTTATTTCTCTATCCCCATTACTGAGGATACTCCTCCTCTAATGTTTGTTTTAATTTGATTAAACATGTCTTGCTCGGTTAAAAGATCTATAATTTTATCAGACTCTGGAAGATCTGAAGTCCAAATGGTATATAACATGGTATCCCAAGCTAAAGAAGGGGCTGTTATATAATTATAAGGTTTTAGTACAAAAGACTTTGTAAATTCTTCAAAGCAATCTGCTAAGATGTAAACATCTAGGGATAAGTAGATGCTTGTATAATCTCCTAAAGTTTTACAGTCAAACAGCTGAAACATTTTCTGTGCTCGAGAATATTCAATGTCTGTAATCCCAGATTTTGAAAGTAGTGAATAGAAGTGCTCTTTCTCTGGCAGACTTGTTTCCTTTATTTTTCAAATGAATCAACATAGTCATAGGGATAGATTCCTTTTGCTAGGCATGTAGGAAATTCTTCTTCTGGGATATTATTTTTTTCCAAGAACTCTCGAGTGATTTTAAAATCTTCTGGTTTTAATGTTTTTGCTATGCCATCTAAAGACATTTGGAGAAAGTTTAAGGAATCTATAAATTTTAATTTTCCATATTCAAGGATTTATATTTTTCTTTGTTAAGCCGATAACCTTGAAAGAGTTTTTGGCATTTTCTGCTAATTGTTTTATAAATAGATGTACGTCATAACCAAAAGATTATGAAATATAACTGGTACAAATTTGGGGGTATGACATTAAGATTGCAATCTCTATGGGCTGCTCCTCGATAATTATTTTCACTTTTTAAATGATCGTGATCTATAACCTTATCAGATTCTTTAGCATCTAGTAGATTGGTTCTTCATCTGTATCAGAATGACTTCCCGAATGACTCAGTGACTTCCAGAATCACATCTTGTTTGCACATCCAGCAGTTGAAAGTATTTTTATATTCTTCTAATTGTTGATCTGAAATATTTTGAGGATACTTTGTTTTTAATGCTTTAAATATTTCATGTTCTAGATCATTTATACTTGTAGTAAAATGATCCAAGACATCTTCTGAAGTTCCTTGAAATGCATATTCTCTAGATTCTATGAGTTCAGGATAATTACTTTTAAATAATAATTTATAAGCAGATGGTAATTGTTTAGTTTTTTTAACACTATTGGGTATTATTTTTTCTTAGAAAGGCCTTAAACTTGTTGGTTTCTCCTTCTGTTTAGAGGCTTTCCATGCATCCATGAGTTTATATTTTTCTATTATTTTTAAATATTGGCTGACTAGATCTTGTTTATGATTTATAGATTCAAAGTCTCCGTAGACAACTCCTAATGTTTGTAATAAATTTGAAAAGTTTTAAAATACATCCTGGGATCTGTAGGCATTCTAATTAAAGCTGGTGAATCCTTTTCACAAAATCTTGCATGCTTAATCATGGAGTTTTTAGTTGTTGAATAATGAAGACATCTTTTACATGTTCCACCTCCACAAGTTGGATTCTCTGGTGATGTAAAGGCTTGAAAGTTTTTTATTAAAATATAGTGTTGATTATTTTCTTCTTCCAAGATAAAAAGATATATCTCCCTGTCTCTAGACCCTGTATATCATAGTCAGAAATATAAATTGGAATAATATCTCTGTATCCATGTCCCCATCCTTTAACATGTTCATAAATATTAAGTTTAAGATTATTTAGTTTTCAAATTCTGCAATGTCTTCTAGTTTCATTGGATGCATGAAATCCATTGGGGAATATTAATTCATTTTCATATTCTTTGTATTTTGAAACTCTTTGAGGGTTATCAACTTGAGGATGTAAATGTGCAAGTATTGACCACATGAAACATTGTTATCCTTATTCTGCACATTATAACATTTCTAGATTTAAAGGGTGTAGGAATATAGGATTTAGGATTAGGTGGTAATCCCCTCCAATAATCAATTACTAAAGATTGGAAGCTATGAAATACTAAGTTTGAATCTCCTAATTCATTTTCAATCTCTTCTTGTTTTGCTTCGACTGCTTGAATTATTTCTTTGATGCTTTTATTAAATCCTCTAGTTGAAAATAAATATTTAAAAGGCATTGGGATTTCAACATCTAAGGTTCTGATCTTCTTGCGGTCCTCCCGATCCTCTCCAGTATTTTGCTTTTATTGTGATTTATATTTTTATAACATTATACCTTGTGCTTTTATAATTTTTTAAAGCTTCACAGAAAGAATCTTTTATATTTTTTTTATTTCTCTTTATGTATTCTCCAGGGGTTGCAGGTGCATTAATTTTTAATTTAAATTCATCTATATGATTAAAATTATCCCAGTTGTATTTTTCTCTTTCAACATGATCAGGTTCTCCTTCTGAATGGCATCCTCGTCGTCAGGACTTTCGGTTGGATTCTCTTTTTAAGTGTCCTATTAAATGTCTTTTGATAATAGAAATTCATTTTTGTTGAAAAGTTACAATGAGGGCATGTAAATACTCTCTAAGTTTTCCCGATACAATTTTCAAATGTTTATTCTATCCTGAATGCAGATATCTTCCTTTACATTAGGACAGAGTTTTAGAATTGTGTCATTAAGATTATTCTTTTAGTAAGTGAGCCTTCGACTGTAGTGGGAAATTAATCCTGTTTTATTTTTAAAAACTTTATTGCAAATATTACAGTTCATTTTTAGAAGAAATTTTTTACTGGATCCTATGTTTTCTATTTTTTAGATTATTTTTTATTTTTTATTTTTTATATCCACCAGTATTGTATTACCGAGGCCAGCACTAGGCCTTAGACTTCGTGTTGCATTCGCAAGCACCAGTATTGTATCACCGAGACCAGCAGGCTTCGAGACCTGCGTCAGAGCATCCATAGGACTGCGAGCATCAGAGACTTGCGAGCAGCAGAGACTTGCGAGCATAAGGATTATAGTCTCCAAGTAGTGGGGATATTACCCTATTGGACGCAGGCCCGATATACGTTTTTCATAGTTTATCGGTGTTTTTTACGGTTTTGCGGGCTTAAACGAATATGTTTTAAATCTTGCAAAATGAAGAACTAAAAATGTGCGTTTTTAAGGGCCTTTTTGCGTTTTTTTGTGCGTTTTTAGGGGCAAAATGGCCATAAACATGAAAACCGTGGGAGGCCTGTGTCCAATAGGGTAATATCACCACTACTCAATATAGAAGATTCAAATCTTGTATAGATTTTGAGAAATTGCCGTTCCATTAAATTGGAATTTCTATGGTATTTTTGTTGTTTTTTCGGTATTTTCATTTTAATAATACGCAGAGATAGGAGGAAGATATTTCAACAATATTCCTAATGTGTCTTACCAAAAATCAAAGAACATATATACTGCTGAAATTTGAATGATAGTCATTGTGTATCCGACTGCATCAATGGTTGTTGATACTAATTCCCCTCAAAGTTCTTTAAACGATTGCGCTCCAAGTTATTGAGTCTTTTTCCAGAAAATTCAGTAAATTCTCCACAGATTTAAATTCACTTCACGTTTGATCTTTACCATGGAAGTTTAAGTTTTGCCCTATTTGGAATTTACCTACAATTTAGGATATTTAAAAATTGAACAAACCACTGAAATTTAACCAATTTTTTCGAACCATATAATAATAATAAAATAATAATAATAATCAATAATAATTATTATTTCAATAATATTTATCATTTTTCATTATTTTATTATTTAATTCAATATTCCATTATTGGATTGGGACGCCAAAATATATATAAGACGAGGGAAAGTTTTTATTAATCAGATATGAATAACAATAATTAATAATGTAGATTTTAGATTGAAGTGATCAACACGGTAAGTACTCAGGGGCACTGCCTTGTGACACTGTATAAATAATAAATATTAATAAAAATTTACCTATTTAATTTTAAGAGATCTTATTTTCTTTGATTTATAATTAAACTGATTTAATTATTTTTACGACCCCTATGTACCGTTATTAAAGTTTCTTTCCCATAAAATTTTGTGTTCCAATTACCCTCTAGCCCATCATATTTCTCTTTGTTTTAATTGAAAGGTGCAAATTTTATCAAACTATCATAAATAAAAAGTATACTAATACAGTACTATTATATATTATCATAATTGCCATGCAAAATAAATGTATCTCACTAGACCCATGTTCCTCGTAGACAATCCAAGGTTGTGAGGTCTTGGATTGACATTGATATTGTCTGTTAAATCTTTTTTGAAAGTACATCAGTAAGAGTGAGAAGACTTGTAATGCGAAAAATAGATGACAAAATATACATAAGTATTTTCAAAATCAGTTGATAATGAGAATGTAGTTTTGTTTCTTGGAATTCGTGTTAATGTCAATTTATTAGTTGATGATCACATTGGTTGAATGAATTGTGCATATTTTTGAGCTTTCTGCCTCATTGTATAAATTGTGACTCGAATAGATTTACTTTCACTAGAACGATTTTCAATTGATTCAAGGATAAAAGCACGTTGATAATATTTTATTTTAAAATCACAATTTTGAAAGTTGACTTTGAACGTTTAATTTACTGAAATCGTTAATCATGTTAGATGAATAGTACCTTGCAATATAGCTTGCAGTTTTCCGCAATAATAAATTTCCACTTTT